>CAUZXS010003312.1:0-130000 GCA_963585895.1 Sepioteuthis lessoniana
CCGGATCCTCGTGACTGAGCACTTAATGAGCCGGAAACCCAAGTGATTACGTGACTTGCAACACTTTGCGTTTGCTCTGACTAGGCTAGACGGGCAGGCTGGGCTTCCGGAGTGACCCGATCCGATCAATCGGCTAGTCATGTCAAGCGCTAGCACTTATATGATTGTCCCGAATATATTCTTCAAATTGTTCTTGGGGCAAACAAAAAAAAAAAGGTGTTAGAAGGTGATGAATGATGGTGAACAGAGCCGATATAGCAATACTTGAAACCATTTAACTATGTGCAAGCAAATAATTCGTATTCAATAGAATTAAAATAAAGTTGGCGACCTAAGTCGAGAGCAAGCCGGAGGGTTCCTTTTCATTAACTACTACAGTGCCCGTGGTGTAATGGTTATCGTCGCAGGATATGGACACGGCGACACGAGTTCAAATCCTGGACGAGACTGATTGCATTTCACATAGCACTAATACCTTTGGGAAAGGTATGAATCCAATTATTCTCCCTCCAGCTATAGGTAAATAGTAGGGGAGACTAGGTTCTTAAGCCTTGGTTAGGCAACTAGTCTAGGAGAAGGAAAACTGAATTCAAACCTGTTAAACTTCGCTTAAAAATTGACCTCGTGTCATATCCTGCCCGAGCGGAGGGGTTGGGTAAATAGGACTACAATGAGGTGAAGGGCAGGGCGCTAAACCATTCAATGGATTGCTCCACTTTATCCTTACAATGCTGAATGTTAAGCAAGGCAGCATCAAGTACCATTTTTTGAGTTTTTGGTATGACTTGATCACGGATTGAACCCCGGTCTCCTGGACCATTGGTGAACACTACTCATAAGGCCTATGCCCCCGTTTAATAGTATAATTAGTGTTAAATAATTATAATAATTGAATTTATTTCCTTGTCAGCGAACAAAGGAATAATATCAAATTAAATTATTAGTGTTTCATTGCAAAACTTAAAAAGCATTTAATAAATAGAATGGTTTGTTTTAAACAACAAATCTTTAAACCATTTAATAAGCTGAATTATAAATGTTTGAGAGAAATACTTTGTGCAAACAAATGAATAATATTGAATAGAATTATTAGTGTTAGCAATACTTTCAACCTGTGGGCAGAAAGATGATCCCTAACTCGTTTAAAAATAGATACTACTCGCTTACAAATCATATATAAACAGGACTTAGAACTAAATAAACGACAAGGGTTGATGTGCCATAAAGATAACAACAACCATCCAATAAAACCATTATCAGTATAGAATATGTTGTAGTCCAGTTATTTGTTGTGGGGTGCCCTGACCACAGATGGATCTAAATAAATTGTCATATTCGGAAGATATTTTGAAATTAAGACATCATTTAGAAATGAGAGAGAGAGAGAGAGAGAGAGAGAGAGAGAGAGAGTGTGTGTGTGTGTGTGTGAGAAAGTAAAATTAGAGAAAACTCCAAAAGGTACTGTGAAAAGACGATAAACGCAAGAAGAAATATAGTTCCCAGCGAAAAAAGTGAGTGAAACTGATACCCCGCCCCCGCAAAAAAAAAACTCCCCCCAAAAAGCAAGAATTGCAGACAGCTCGTCAACCATTTGACGACCACACGTCTAGATGGTTTGTTCTTTAAATCAAATTCGCTTTTCTCAAATTTTGAAAACCATTCACCAGAAAAGATACTGCTCACACCTGAAGTTATGAGGAGATAGTTTGGTTTGGTTGTTTAACGGCATATCAACCTTAATAGGTTATTTAATGCCAAATCCATTCTCCTAGAAGAACAGTCGTAGTACTATTTAACCCATAGCTGGGAGCATAAGGGGGTTCATGCCTTTCCCAAAGGTATTTGCCCGAAAGTGAACGTAATAGCGCGACTGGAGTACGAACTCGCTTCTCTACGATTCTGCAGTCCATCGCTTTAACCATTATACCACCAGGATGTCCCCTGAAGATGGTTTCAAATTCCAATTTCATTTAGAAAAATGTCGAGTAGTAAATTTTGGATAAAAAAAAAACATTAAAGTCGAATATATAAATTTAGCAACAGAGTAATCAAAAATGTAAGCAAAGAATGCGATCTAGGGGTTGGTTTTGATGATATATTTAAAGTTGATAATCATATATTGTCGATTGTATGGAGGGAAAATGGAATAATTGGCTACATTGTTAGAAATTTTATTTCGCGGGAGGCAAATGTTATTTTTAAAATATATAAAAACTCGAATAAGATTTTAGATAGAATATTGTAATCAGGCTCCGGTTAGTCCTGTCGGCCGGGGTTGTAGAATACACCGACTGCATCTCTACAGAGGGGTAAGACATCCCCAGAGAGTGTCCTGATATGACACTAAACCATCTGATGGTGAGGCTCCAGTAATGCTGAAGCTATGAGGAATGAGGCGTACCTCTTCATTACCTTTGCTTCCAGGTCCACTCTGACCCGGAGTGGTAGTACCTGATAAGGGTCCTATCTATGGGTCAAATAGAACTGCTCGACATTTAAACTATGTACTTTGACATTTAGACTGAGTGCCAACGAATCTCTAATGCTAAACTGAATTGCTTGAAATAGAACTGTTTATTCATTTAACTGTGTGTAAACAAATGGCAGAAGTTTGATTGAATTTTTAGTGATACATAGCAATACTTAGAACTATTTGATTTTGTTGACTTATACTAACCTGAATTGTTTGAAATAGAACTGTTTGACCATATAACTGTGTTTACACAAATGACTGATGTTTAATTGAATTGTTAGTGTTAAATGGCAATACTTGAAAAGATTTAACTGTGTGCAAACAAATGATTAAATAGTAAATAGATTTATTTGTATTAGCAAGAAATAAGTGAAACCATTTAACTGTGTGCAAAATAATTAACTAGGACTCGTTTAAAATTGTTATCTACAAAATGTGTTTAGAAATCATATATTTAATGTATATGTTTAAAAAGGATTTGGGATTAAATAACCTACAATGGTTGATATGCCATAAAACCAAACCAAATCCTATATATTCAATATATATGTATAAAAAAGATTTGGGATTAAATGACCTACACTATTTTTTATAGTTTATCGAAAATTATTGTATATCTTCAAATTTTCTTTTGGCCGGGTAGGGAGACAAACAATTATCTCCCTCAGAGAATAGGCGTGTCCGTTGGGGGGCTTTGTTGGGAGTCACATGACAGTCTCAAAACCCTCTCTCAATCTTTTTTGCCTCTGGTCTTTGAATAGTCGAGACATCACCTCGAACCCTGACAGGAAATGGTAAAGTGACATTGCGATATTAACTACACTTATCAAACATGCCTGGTTCCATTTCTGATTTGGATACTTTATTTAATGGCATATAAACCTTCATGGGTCATTTAATGCCAGAGCCATCCTTGCACAGCAGTGTTACTATTCAATCGATTGCTGGTAGTATAAGAGTGTTCATCCCTTTTCTAAAGTTAATACTCAGATAATCGAATTCACTTGCAATGATGTCACAGTCCCGGACATTAGCTGCTACGCCATTACTGTACTCCTTCGACATACTGCTATATGTATATTATTATCGACTGGATCACATTTGTGTATTATTTCTTTTTGAACTAATGTTATGTATATTGTATATATTTAATGTTAAATGTTCTTATATATATATATACGAGGATTATCAAATAAGTTTCCAAACTTTTATTGATAGTACACACGTGAAACTCTAGTCCCCTTCGAAGTAATATCCTCCGCCTGCAATGCACTTGTTGTACCGTTCCAACAACTTCTGGAAGGCCCCATGGATATCCTCTTGTGTGAGCGTGTCAATGACCTTCATCACAGCCTCTTTAATCTCCTCAATTGTCTCATAACAACAGCCTCTGAGCTTAGGGAATAAACAAAAGACACCGGGAGCAAGGTCTCGACGATAGGGAGGGGGAGGATCTGTCTTGATACCCATCTTGGTCAAATAGTCTGTGACAAGGATGGAGTTGTGGACTGGTGCATTGTCCTGGTGGAAATGCCACGGAGCCGATTTGACGAGTGCTGGCCTCTTCCCAAGGAATCTTTTCCTGGACTCCCTTAAAACCTCAACTTAGTAACCCTAACCCTTTGGCCTATCAGCTATGGCCTATTGACTTTTTACTCCTCCCACACCTCTCATCATCCCTCACAGACTCCCTGCCTTCCTTGAATCTCTTATGCCACACAAAAGCTGATCCTCGATTCATGCAAGATTGCCCAAAAGCAGTCTGAAGCATTCCATACGTTTATGTGGCATTTTTTCCAAGTGTAAAGCAGAATTTTATTGCATATCGTTCTTCTAAAGTGTCCTGACGTCCAGATTGCATTTTTGAAATTCACCAGCTGTGACAATCAGGCTTTAGAAGTTTGTATTCCAATTGCTGCTGTAGCTGTTGATTTGAAGCTGAGATCATAAAAATTGGTCAGTCATCTCATAAGATGTATAGCAATAACATACTGAATTTTCAAGAGTCTACGACAATTCTAAATGCCTGTACAAAAAAAAGTCTGGACACTTATTGAATATACCACGTATTACTGTTATTTTAATGCGATTGCTTTGACAGTAAATAACCCACGAAAGTTGATATACCATTAAACCAGGTAACCTCTTTCTTTTTTTCTCTCTCTTCCTTAATCTCGTTCCCCCCTCTCTCTCTCTCATGTCTACTCTTTTTCTTCTTCTGTCTGTTCCTTCTACGTCTTTCTCTTACTTTTTCCCCCCTCCTTCGTTCTTTCCTTCCTTTTTTTTCCTTCTGTCTTTTTTTTTTTTTTTTTTTTTGCCTCTTCACTTTTTTCTCAGTCCTGTTCTGTCTATATTTCTTTTCTTTTTTTTTTCTTTTTATCAGTCAATCTTTGTTTTATTTCTCAATTTCCTTCTCCACCCCCACCTTACCCCCCCTCTCTCTCTCTCTCTAAATTCTATTTATTAATACATTTTTTTTTTCTTTGGCGTATTTTTCAGCTGGGTGTAATCTTTATGTTACTATGATATTCGTTCTTCTCTGTTGCCGTTTATATTCCATTTCATGGAACCTATCTGTTATGAAGGCATTTCTGTGGCCTTATCTTCGGGCCTCAAGTTCCTTTACCATTTCGACTACACACCGCCCCAAAGACTGGAATGCGAACGGCTGCCAAGTCTGCTTATTCGTGTTGATGAAGACTTATTCAGAGTTCAAGTGCGTTTGTAAACCAAGATGCTCTTCAACGTTGGACGTGTGACGCTTTCCAGTTCGAACGAATAAACCAAGCGGTAACTAAATGAACAGCCGACCATTTACGGGGTTTGTGTTTCCGGATCTGCTGTGTGTACTGTACCAGATAACGTGTGAGAGTGGGTGGACACACGCAGACACAGAAACGCACAATACACACGACAGCCGATTTTGTGTGTGTGTGTATATATATATATATATATATATATCCTGCCGACCATGTTGATACGGATGCTTCTATTCAGGAAGGAGTGAAGGATTCTAATGAGGAATTCATTGTTATTTCCGTTTTAACGAGAAGATAGAAGATGAGAAAATAACATTCAAAGCGAATACGGAACTCATGAAAATTAACCCCCAGTCCCAAATTGAATAGAAAATTAAATTCTTCTGAAAGTTTGACGATTTGCAGTATTTTACACAAATTGGAATATTGATATAATGTGTATATATATATATATATATAGGCAGCATTTCTTCATTAATTCATATTTGATTGAATACAATAAACATTTTTTGTCTACATATTTTTTTGTTAATCCTTTCGAATTGTCGTATTGAACATATGATATTCGGCTGGAAATTGTTGATAAATCTTTGATAATTAGTTATTTCCCAAGTACTTTCTGCCCAACTTTGTGCCATCATTAGGGGAGGATGTATTACAAAAGTGATGTAACTTTTATATGTACATTACTATTTTGTTAGCATGACCGTCTGTACGGTTGTTATACTTACGGAGTATAATTTGTCTCTTAGAAAAGTAAGTTTATTCCAGGCAGCAGTCGTGTCGATACTGCTGTGTGGATGCACCACTTGGACGCTAACAAAACGGCTGGAGAAGAAGGTAGACGGCAACAACACAAGAACGCTGCGAGCAATATTAAACAAGTCCTGGCGGCAACACCCCACAAAGCACCAACTATACGGCTACCTGTCTCCCTTCACGAAAACTATCCAAGTTAAACGAGCCAGGCACGCAGGACACTGCTGGAGGAGCAGGGACGAGCTCATAAGTTATGTACTCCTAGTGACCCCCACATATGGCCGAGCAAAAGCAGGACGACCAGCAAGAACATACATACAGCAGCTATGTGAAGATACGGGATGTAGCCCAGAAGACATGCCAGAGGCGATGAACGATAGGTAGAAGTGGCGAGAGAGGGTCAGGGATATCCGTGCTAGCGGCACGACATGATAATATATATATGTTGTATGCTATATTTATAAATAGTTTAAGATTGCTCAGTATTGGTAATAAAAGATATATATCTAAATGAGGACAGCTTAGACACTGAGTCAGTGGAGATGGGTGACTGTAAATTTTTTTCTCTTCATCGTTCACCAGGACCTGTATTGGTCTCGTACAGGTGAAAAACTGACGATCACCAAGCACAGTTGACTCGAACATCCTAACATATATATTGTCATCCACAGACAGACTGTTTCGTTGTATCACAATACTTCAGCATGGCTTGACACGTAGGACGCTTGAAGCTAGGATTGAAACCCGCCCAACTTTACGTTTGACTTAGTATATTTTTTCCTAAATGAAATTATTATATTTATATATTGTGTATCACGCACACACATATACAGGTTTTTGTATTTCAGGGTATATGTGCAACTCATACAACAGTAGTCTTACACGCACAAATATCTATCTATCTATCTATCTATCTATCTATCATCATCATATCGCGCTGGTAGCACGGATATCCCTGACCCTCTCTCGCCACTCCTCCCTATCGTTCATCGCCCTAGGTAGGTCTTCAGGACAACATCCCGTATCCTCACATAGCTGCTGAATGTATGTTCGTGCTGGTCGTCCTGCTTTTGCACGGCCATGTGTGGGGGTCCATAAGAGTACATCACTTATGAGTTCGTCCCTGCTTCTCCAGCAGTGTCCTGCATGTCTGGCTCGTCTAACTTGAATAGTTTTCGTGATAGGGGGTAGGTGGCCGTACAGTTGGTGTCTTGTGGGGTGTTGCCGCCAGGACTTGTTTAAGATTGCACGTAGCATTCTTGTGTAATTGCCGTCTAGAAAAAGACTTTTTTTTAAATGAATAGGTCCACGAAGAGACTTGTATTTTTTAAGGATTTATTTATTTCGTTCATACACGCGTGTAAGTTTCCAGCTTGTTACTTTCGTCAGAGAACATATATGGCACAAGGCCTTGTAAATAGGATACTCACAGAAACTTCACCAGTGAGTTCAAGTCTCATTGAGTACCCTATTCACAAGGCCTTGTGCCTTATATAATCTCTGACGAAAGCAACAAGCTAGAAACAAACATCTATTTAAGAACGAAATAAATAAATGTTGCTTCCTGGATTTGTTCAAAACAGTTTGCAGCTTTCTTGTGTTGTTCCCATGCAGATTTTTTCTCCATGCGTTTCTTTAGCGTCCATATGGTGCATCAATACAGCAGTACTAACACAGCTACAGCTTGGTAGATAGCCTGTTTTATTTTATCGGAGAGATCAGATTTCAGAATGATCGATAACTTGTTCATAGTAGTTTTCACCTTTCAGTAGATGAGATATTGCTGACGAATCTTGTAAATTTGCCTTCTAATTTTAGAAGTTCGCCACTAAAAGTAAAGATAGCTCTCTTTCGATAAAAAAAAAAATACATGTACTCTGTTTTATTTGCGTTCACTTAAAGACCAATGCCCCATGCTGCCTGCTCCAGGCTATGCAGCAGGGATTCGGCTTGGGTCGGTGTATCTGCAAGAAGCGTTGTCTGGGTCTGTTAAAGTTTCAGCAGGATATCGTCTGCTTATTGCCTTATTTAATGTAAAACTTTTTTTTTTCTTTTATGAGATCTATCGACGTTCGAAATATATACTCCAGACAGATTAGGAAGATATATGGCGCCCCATATATATAAGAGTTGCATAAAAGTCATTCATAATCAATATAAATATTATTCAATGTTGGGAAGATGAGAGGTAGGATAAAAAAAATGTCGAAACTGAAGTTTTCAATATTTTCTTTTTAAAATCTAAAATTTAAATGAAGATGTCGGCACAGCGAATCAAATTATATTATAAAGTGAAAATCAGACCTCGACGTCTAGACGAATCGTTGCCAATAAGAAAGAAAATTATAAATTTAGTCTTGATACTTTTTGATCAGAAGTTTTTGGCAAAACACAGGGTGGTGAAAGTGCAAAACTCTTCGTCCTCGACATACCTAGCTCTGTGCAACTTTTTCGTTTTCTTTATTGAATATTCATCTAAGATTTTAGGACGTGGAGGACATTAAAAGAAGTATAACGACGCAGCTTCATACCATATCAAAAGAGGACTTTCAGAGATCCTTCGACCAATGGAAAACCCGCGGAAATAAGACCGTTAAATGTTTCATTCATTTTTTTATCATTAAAGGTTTTCGGACTATTGTTTTCATCTTTATTGTTATTTCCGCAACGTTTCAGCCGATATGTCCTCCGGCCTTCTTCAGGTGTTTGTCGAACTCGGGAACCTTCAGGAACTTCGAACTACGTCCTTTATTGAATCCACGGGGGTCACCTGTTCTGATTCCGTTAGCCATAACCGGGTACAAGTGTTAAGTGTTCCTGTACTGTTACTCGCCTGCACTCTGAATTGAACCTGCAACCTCCAGATGATTATCTCCTTAGAAGCTGAGGGAAACAACGCGTATAACCGTTACTGCTGGACAATTCAGAGTGAATTTTTGGGACAAATAAACTTAATGGAAATTTACTAAGCTTTTTGCTTAGATGTGGCACAAGGCAATGAGACTCGAACTCACTCGTGTATCATATAAACTTAATGTTTCATTCACTGTTCAATTCTGTCTTGGTAAATACGGCTTCAGGCTTGATATATTTTGAATACGCCTGATATTATGAAAAAAACTTTGTTTTTATTCATTGTTCATTTCTCTCTTGGTAAATACAGCTTCGGTCTTGATACTTTTTGAATAAACCTCGGGCCAAATGTCTGTCTTAGGAACCCTCCGATTTTTCCAAATCACCTTTGACTCTGTCGAAACGCAACAATCACAAAACCAATACCTTCTAAGCTTAACTTTGTCTGGCACGTGATCAAATGACAAGAGGGTAACGTAAGGGAAATCGAACTTATCTTCTTTGAAAATATTTAATCGATATCTTTTAATTCTTTTCTTTTGAAATACGAGGGCCATACAATAAGTTTCCAGATTTTTTTTCGTATGGGCACTTTTATTGATAGTACACACATGAAACTCTAGTCCCCTTCGAAGTAATCTCCTCCGCCTGCAATGCACTTGTTCTACCGTTCCAACAACCTTTGGAAGGCCCCATGGATATCCTCTTGTGTGAGTGTGTCAATGACCTTCGTCACAGCCTCTTTCATCTCCTCAATTGTCTCATAACAACAGCCTCTGAGCTTAGGGAATAGCCAAAAGTCACGAGGCGCAACGTATGGACTATTGTGAGGCTGTGGATCTGTCTTGATACCCATCTTGGTCAAATAGTCTGTGACAAGGATAAGGTTGTGGACTGGTACACTGTCCTGGTGGAAATGCCACTGAGCCGATTTGACGAGTGCTGGCCTCTTCCCAAGGAATCTCTTCCTGAACTCCCTTAAAATCTCAACATAGTAACTCTAACCCTAACCCTTTGGCCAATCAACTGTGGTGTATTGACTTCCTTACTCCTCCCACACCTCTCATCATCTCTCACAGACTGCCTGCCTTCCTTGAATCTCTTATGCCACTCAAAAACTCATGCTTGATTCATGCAAGATAATCCAAAAGCAGTCTGAAGTATTCCATACGTTTCTGTGGCATTTTTTCCAAGTTTAAAACAATTTTATTGCATATCGTTCTTCTAAAGTGTCCTGATGTCCATATTGCATTTTTGAAATTCACCAGCTGTGACAATCAGGCTTTAGTAGGGTGTATTCCAATTGCTGCTGTAGCTGTTCATTTGAACGTGAAATCATAAAAATTAGTCAGAGTTTTCATAAGATGTATAGCAATAACATGGTGAATTCTCAAGAGTCTACGACAATTTTAAATGCCCATACGAAAAGAGTCTGGAAACATATCGTGTCCACCTCGTATGTGATTGATTGATTTTAATGACATGTCAACCTGTCCAGTGTTATTTTATACCTAGAGGATAGGGATTGTGTACACGGTACGGCTATATTCACATTTTTGTCTAATTTCTTTGTACACAGTTATATAACATCAAATTTGGTTTGGTTTAATGACATATCAACCTTTGTAGGTTATTTAATACCAAATTCATCCATCTAGAAAAACGGTAAGTAAAGTAAAACTTGGCGACCTTTGTCGAGGGCGACCAGAAGGCTCCTTTTTCAATAGCTACTACACCGAGGTGCAGGGGAGGGCGCTACTCTTTTCCCTGGATTGCTCCACTTTACCCTTGATACGTACCTTATATTGCTGAGTGTTAAGCAAGGAGGTATCAAGTACCATTTTAAAAATCTTTGGTATGACGTGACCTGGGATTGAACCCAGATCTTCCGGACCATTGGTGAACACTCTACACACTTGGCCAATTGGCCGGTTATTATAAGTTGGCGACTGTAGTCGAGGGCGACCTGAAGGCTCCCCTTTCAATAGCTACTACACCGAGGTGTAGGGGAGGGCGCTACTCCTTTCCTTGGATTGCTCAACTTTACCCTTGATACGTACCTTATATTGCTGAGTGTTAAGCAAGGAGGTATCAAGTACCATTTTTAAAGTTTTTGGTATGATCCGACCTGTGATTGAACCCCGGTCTCCCGGACCATTGGCGAACACTCCATCCACTAGATCAGTGAGCCGGTCAAAAAGAACAGTAGTGGTACTATTTAACCCATAGCTGGGAGGGTAAGGGGGTTCATACGTTTCCCACGGGTATTTACCCGAAAGTGAACGTAATCACGTGACTGGAGTTTGAACTCACTTCCTGTGATTCTGCAATCCATCGCTTTAACAATTACACCACGAGGACACCCCCCCTCAACATAACATCAACTATTCCTATCAAATATAAATAATTTGCAGACCAATCTATTAAACCATTTTTACAGTTTTCAAGCAACTGATAAAAACCCTTTGTAAAACAATTATTGGTTTGTTTAATGGCATGTCAACCTTCGTGGGTTATTTAAAGCCTAAGTTATCCTTCTAGTAGAACAGCAGGGATGCTATTTAACCCATGGCTGGAAGGATAAGGGGGTTCATACTTTTCCCAAGGGTATTTGTCCAAAAGTGAACATAATAGCATGACTGGAGTTCGAACTCACTACGATTCCGCAGACCAGTGCTTTAACCCTTACACCACGAGGACAGCTCCCTCAAACAATTATTGCTTCAAATAACTATTCTAAAAACAAATGATTTGCACAGATATGGTTTTTATTATTCCTTTATAATACAAATAATTTGTAAACAGATTTATTTGACCTATTAATAGGATTCTAACAGGTATTACCACTCCGGGTCAGAGTAGATTTAGGAGTATAGCAATGAAGGTGAGATACAAAATTACAGAACTGGAGCCTTACCACCAGGTGCAGTTAAGTATTATACGCTAGACACTCCAATTTTGGGGGTGGGTTCTGCTAGAGATACAATTTGCATTACCCAAGACCGACGGACAGGGCTATCAAATATTTAACCTTGAAAATTATATTCTGCTGTCGATGGAACATGCGCAACATTTTAACCATTAAACACACACACATATATACACCAATCAATCTGCACGATGAGGGTTTGATTCAAGATCAATTTTTAAAGCGAAGTTTAATAGGTTCGAATTCAGAGTTTTCCTTTTCCTAATCAGGGTGAAGAGCCCAACCTACCCTGATATTTTCCCTCGAACTGGAGAGACAATTGTTGGATTTATACCTTTCCCAAGGGTATTAAGTATATTTATCAACCTCACCGCTTGGGCAGGATGTGAGACAAGGTCAATTTTTAAGCAGAATCTAACAGGTTTGAATTCAGAGTTTTCCTTCTCCTAGACTAGTTGCCTCACCAAGGCTGAAAAACCTAGTCTGCCCTACTATTTACCCATAGCTGGAATGAGAATAATTGGATTCATACCTTTCCCAAGTGCAATGTGAAATGCAATCAGTCTCGTCCAGGATTTGAACTCATATCGCCGTGTCCATTTCCTACGACGATAACCATTACACCACGAGCACCTCCCAAAATATTTGAAATACAAATAGCCTCATCCAGGATTTGATCTCATGTCACCGTGTTCATTTCTTTCGTCAAACATACTATCTATTTCTCTCTCTCTCTCTATATATATATATATACACTTTTTACGTATCAATTCAGGAACAGTGGTTCCGTGAATTGCAATTATATGTGTGTGTGTGTGTGAGTAGTTGCTATTATATATATATATATATATATATATATATATATATATATATACACAGCAACTCTCAGAACCACTGTTCTTGAAGTGATAAGTAAAAGCCGTGAACTCAAAGTTCTGCTTGGTTTTTAAAAGACACATAAAGTAGCAAAGAAATTCTTCAAGTCATATACGACTCCACGAAGGCATAAAGAGACTGTCATGAACTTCCATTCTTTGCGTCGACCTTTCAAGAATCCTATCCGATTCTGTTACGAACTCCTTCGGCTTTTAAACATACCCGTTGTCAAGTTACGTTGAACACGAGTAGATAATTCCTAAACAGAAAACTCTTCGCCTGCATTTTGTTGGACACGCACTCATATTTAATCACACTGGTGACACATGCACGAATAAATGCACACCGTGCGCCTGTCATAGGGTGATATTTATGCAAGTTTTTCCGTCCATTCTCATCTATGTATATACGTATCTTTGGATGTATTGACCCAATCCTTCCGCCATGTGCAGTGTGTGACACAAGGTCAATTTTTTAGAGGAATAAAGGTGGTTTGAATTCGGAGCTTTCCTTCTTTTAGATTAGTTGCCCTACCAAGGCTAAAGAACCCAATATGCCCTATGGTTTAGTTGGAGGGACAGCCCCGGTATTCATTCTTTTGATGAGATGTCTTCTGAAGAATTTTGGTTTTGAGAAGTTTTCTTGTTCTTCTGGGGAACTTCTTATTTTTCAGGGGTACTTCTTTCTAGTTCTTCTGGAGAACTCTTTTCTAGTTCTTCTGGAGAACTTCTTTCTTATTCTTCTAGGGAACTTCTTGTTTTTCTGGGGTACTTCTTTCTAGTTCTTCTGGAAAACTTCTTTCTTGTTTTTCTGGGGTACTTCTTTCTAGTTCTTTTAAGGTACTCTTTTTTAACTTTTTTCTTTCTGTTTCGTTGATGGTGTCTGCTTCGAATATTCCGAGGTACTTGTAATTTTCTTTTTCCGTGGCATTAGGAATGCATCCGAAAAAGAATAGAAATTAAACACAAACTGCCTCGTCCTGGATTTGAACTTGGGTCACCGAGTCAGTTTCCAATGACGATAACCGTTACACTAAGTATTTGTGTAGTATCTAGCTGTTGTAATTTTATTTTTCTTTGGGTTGTTTTGGCTGATCGGTTTTACGGCATGCCAACTCTTCTTAGATTATTTAAAGCTAAATCCATCTGTTTTAAAGTAATTGTATAGCTTCAAGTAACCAGTGACAACAAATTATAGCTTTAGGTACTGCCATTTCCCTCTTAAGACTCTAGCACCCACTCCCAATGTTTGCCGTAGAAGGCAACCCATGATTTTGGAGAACGGTCACGTGACTACAATATTCCACTTTGGCCGTTACTGTGCTCTAAGGGCGGTCGGAGAGGTCCGATCCGATTAATCGGCTGATCATATCAAGCCCTAACACTTGATATGATTGTACCGACCGTTCAACAAATTGTTCTTACGGCAAACAAGAACACAACTCTATTTTTATCTAAACGTTGCAAGAAGGCTGTGGTTGAGGGTTAACTGCGCTGAGATAGCAATTGTAAAAAAAACAATTTAACTGTGTGCAATCAAATGATTGATATTGAATAGAATTATTAATGTTAAATCACAATACTTGAAACCACTTAACTGTGTGCAAACAAATCATTAATATTAAATCGAATATATTTGTGTTAGATAACAATACTTGAAACCACTTAACTGTGTGCAAACAATAGATTAATACTAACTAGAATTATTAGAGTTAAATAGCAATACTTGAAACCATTTAACTGTGTGCAAATCAAACGAACTGTAATTCGTTTTAAAAAAGTTACCGACTAACTATATGCTTACAAATTTTATTTATTTATATGTGAGAAGGAATGAGTTGAAACCGATAGCATGAATGTAGAAAAAAATATATATGTTTCATGGTTTGTTTATTTTCCAACACGTTTCGACTTCAAGGTTT
Organism: Sepioteuthis lessoniana; assembly: GCA_963585895.1. Classification (NCBI taxonomy): domain Eukaryota; kingdom Metazoa; phylum Mollusca; class Cephalopoda; order Myopsida; family Loliginidae; genus Sepioteuthis; species Sepioteuthis lessoniana. Next base: position 14,571 of record CAUZXS010003312.1, read on the forward strand.
TGTCTGAATACAAAAATATCATATGAAAATTATTTTTGTATGAAAAATAATTATAACAGATAATTTTTTTGATTCAATAAGAAGTCTTCATCAGGGCTTGTAGATATTTCTATTTGAAAAACGGAATAATACAGGTGGATATGTTCAAAATAGGTTATGCATGCAATGGCATTTTTTTGAAAAGTAAACGGCGTTTTGTGGTTTGAGAAACGGATTTTTTACGTTTTATTATTTAAAATGTTTAAAGAAGGGGGGGGGTCTAATCTTTAGTGAGGATTTTGAATTCTTTTTAGTATTGTTTTTCCAAGAGACAGTGACATTTTGAGAAAAGATCTTGTCGTTTTGGTATTGTGTTGTGGTGTGTTATGAAACATGCTTCAATTATTCTTCGTTTATTTTTCTTATAGATGAAAATAAATATGACTGAATTTTGAAAATTGAAAGACATGTTTTTATTCCGACAAAACCCTGAAGTCGAAATGCGTTGGCTAATAAACAGACTTTCAAGCATATATCTTCCGTTTTTACCTTTTTTCTACATATATATATATGTATAAATATATTAGTATTAAATAGCCCACAAGAGTTGATATGCCACTTAACCAAATAATCAAAGCATCAAGACAATAACAATGGATTTGTCTTCGTTGTGTTTCAGAATTTACAAGAGGGTCTTAAATAGGATGCTAAAAGCATTATTTTGGAAAAGTCCTTAACAGACGACAAAGGACACTATTCTACGATTTGCTAAGACAAATATTCTCATCCGGTATATTAGTCTAAAAATTGACCAAATTCATATTTTCATCACAATAGCTCTCTCTTCATTTCTCCCTCTCTCTCTCTCATGCTGTCTGTCTGTCTCTCTCTCTCTTCCCAAACGTTCTATCTTTTGACATCATTCAATTTCATAAAATTTTGACCTCACGGATAATCCTAAGATTAAAGATATGTTTGTTGACCGTCAAACAAGGAAACTGATGTGTGTGTATATATATATATATATATATATATATATATGTGTGTGTGTGTGTGTGTGTATGAATGTATGAATATATGTATGTGCGTATATATATATATAAAGGCTCCCTTTTTATTAGCTACGAAACCAAGGTGTAGGGGAGGGCACTACTCCATTCCCTGGATTGCTCCACTTTACCCTTGATCCGTACCTTATAATGCTGTGTTAAGCAAAGCGGCATCAAGTACCATCTTTCAGTCTTTGATATGACTCTACCTAGGATTTAACCCCAATCTCGCGGGCTAAGATATATAAGTATATATATGCAGCAATACGATTTCCATTATATCTTTTTTAAAATATTAGTTGCGTACTGAAGCCTAAAAAATATTCATTGAATGATTAAAATGACTGATCTCAGTATTTCATGATGGATTGATTGATTTTAACGACATATCAATTCGTCTAGTGTTATTTCATGCCTTGACATTAGGGAATTGCATTCATATTTACAATTTTTTTGTACTCGTTTCTTAAGAGATTTTTTTTTTAGTCACGAAAAATGTTTCTGCCGTGAGCAATAGAAAAAGTAGTTTACAGGCTGTCTTTTCGAGACATCTAATTTATCTCTTTTCATAATTATCAAAAGAAATTCCTAAAACTGAGTGTGTTCGAAGAATATTGTAATATAATGGCCGAGGGATTTCGTTTTATATATCTTGACTTTGGGTTTAGTTAGGCTGAGAACCTTTCGGCTCAGCACATGGGTTAGTTAGGTGCAAACTTGAGCACAGATATTGATGCACACGCGGGGAGCATGTGTCATTCAGGGGTGTCAAAATAGAAACCCCAGATAGGACTTAGGGATGTGAATGACGTCATGCACCAGAAGCGTGCGCGGAGGATTTGGGGGGATTTGAAAAAGAGAGTGAGTTGAATACTGCCTCGGAAGAAGACGGTTGACTTTCGCTTGCTCGCCGTGGCCTTGGGTTGGGTGTGCACGTGGTTTGGGGCGGATGAAAAAGTCAGGTGTATCTCTCTCCTTATGTTGAAGAACCTTTAAACTCAAAGGTAATAAAAAGTTTCGTACCTGAACTAAGAAGTCGTAAGTGTTTTTCGTGTTTCGGGATTTCTATGTTCTATGTATATATGTTATGAACATTCTGTATACGTTTCCCATATCCGTATTCACGTATGGCTATGGTACAATATAAAAGCTGAATTCAGAGTTTTCCTTCTCCTATACTAGTTGCCTCACTAAGGCTGAAGAACCTAGTCTGCCCTACTATTTATCCATAGCTGGAGGGAGAATAATTGGATTCATACCTTTCCCAAGGGTATTGGTGCTATGTGAAATGCAATCAGCCTCGTCCAGGATTTGGACTCGTGTCGCCGTGTCCATTTCATACGACGATAACCATTACACCACGGGCACACACACACACACACACACACATATATATATAACGAGAGTTTTGGTCGTCAGTAAATCACTATGTGGTTATGTATCGAACCAAGTGCAATGAAATATGGAGAGTGCTCAATATCTATGATAGAGCTATTATAATGATAATAAATAAATAAATAAATATATATTATTATATATTTAATCCATGGAAAATGTTATTCTGCAACCTAAGGTTTCATGAAGTTTATAACGACATTCATCAGGCAGTTAAGAAGATGGAATATATATATATATATATATATATATATATAATCTCGATGTATGAAGGCTTAACAGATATGAACCGTTGGACTACCTACACCGGTTATTTTTTTTAGTGGTGAAGTCTTGTTGAGAACCAGGCAAGCTTTTTCGATGAGTTGGTAACAGAAGAATAGTGCACCAATATGTCTCATATTCTCCCGAAAAACACACCTCAGGTTTTGAAAAATCTAAAGAGCCTCTTCTGCAATTATATATATATATATATATATACTAGAAAGTATTAAGTTTTATGAAGCCAAAAGAAATATTGCCAAAATCATCAGGTATGATATAAAAAAAAGTCGGCGACCTTAGTCGAGGGCGACCAGAAGGCTCCCTTTTCAATAGCTACTACACTGAAGTGTAGGGGAGGACGTTACTCCTTTCTCTGGATTGCTCCACTTTACCCTTGATATGTACCTTATGTTGCTAAGTGTTAAGCTAGGAGGTATCAAGTACCATTTTAAAAGTCTTCGGTATGACGTGACCTGGGATTGAGCACCTCTGCAGAGGGGTAAGACCCCCACCTAACGAGTGTCCTAGATATGACACTAAACAATCTGATGGTGAGGTTCCAGCAGTGCTGGAGCTTTGGGGAATGCGGAGTACCCTTTCATTGCCATCGCCCCCAGGTATACTCTGGCCCGGAGTGGTAGCACCTGAGAGGGTCCTATCAATGGGTTAAATAGAACTAACAGCATACTTATGCTAAACTGAATTGTTTGAAATAAAAATGTTTTTGACAGTTAGACCGTACTTACATTTAAACTGAATTATTTGAAATAGAACTGTTTTTCGACATTAAAACTGTATTTACACTTAACTGAATTGTTACATATAACTGATTGAATAGTTTGAAATAGAAATGTTTTTGATAATTAAACTGTGTACTCACGCTAAACTGAATTGTTTTAAATAGAACAGATTATTTAGATAAAAATGGATTTGGCGTTAATAACCTACAAAGGTTGATATGCCATAAAACCCAACAAACAAACCAACCAACAAACTAAATCAGTGGGTCCCAACTTTTCCTGCCCGATCATCGTAAAGCTATATTCAGGAGGGCCTGGCGCTGTGATCTTAAATCATCATCATGTTGTGCAGCTAGCACGAATATCCCTGAACCTCTCTCGCCACTCCTCCTCATCGTTCATCGCTTTTGGCAGATCCTCAGGGCTACATCCCGTATCCTCTTAGAGCTGCTCTATGTAGGTTCGAGCTGGTCTTCCTGCTTTTGCTCGGCCATACGAGGGGGTCCATAGGAGTACATCACTTATGAGCTCGTCCCTACTTCTCCAGCAGTGTCCTGCATGTCTGGTTTGTCTTTGATAGTTTTCGTGATGGGAGGTAGGTGGCCATACAGGTGGTGCCTTGTGTGGTGTTGCCTCCAGGACTTGTTCAAAATTGCTCGAAGAATTCTTGTGTAGTTGCCGTCTAGTTTTTCCTCCAGCTGTTTATTTAGCGTCCAAGTAGTTCATCTATATAGAAATATCGAAACGACTGCTGCTTGGAAGAAACTGTGTTTCATTTTATCGGTCAGGTCGGACTTCCATATGATCGATAGCCTATCGATAGCTATCCATGCCTTCGTTAGCTGCGTGTCGATGTCTTTTTCGGTTGATGAGACACTGCTTCCTAGGTAGGTGAACTTGTCTACAAGTTTCAGAGAGCCACCGTTTAGTGTGTAAATGTCGCCTGTTTGATTAAAGCACATGTATTCAGTTTTGTGTGCATTGACACGGAGGCCAAAGCCTGCGGCGGCTCGTTCCAGAATATGCAGTCGTGTTTCGGCTTGGTTGGGTGTATTTGCCAGAATCGCTATGTCATCGGTGTAGTCGGCGTCGGTAATTGTTTTTGCGAAGTATCTTCTGCTTCTTTTCTTTGTTAGCTCGAAGCCGTTTTCTTTGATTTTATCAATCGATGTTCTAAGCACATATTCTAGACAGATGATAAAGAGGTATGGGGCTATTGTGTCCCCTTGAAATACTCCTGCTACAATGTCGAATTAGTCTGTGTCTCCATCCGGAGAACAGGACAAACAGTCCAACTCAGAAAATATCATAATTTATTAAAGAAACATCTGATGTTGTAATTATAAAATGTATTAAATGATGTGATAGACGGGTTGAATGAAGACTGTGACAGAAGGAATCCATTAGACAAATGATTTGACAGTTGCGGATGCAGCGTACTTTTGGCATAATTCATTTTTGCGAACAGCTTTTCAGAGTAATGTCAAATACGCTCACCACTTGCTGAGTGTGAATGAAAAGGGTGAAGCAAGCAAGAAACTTGGACTTCAATTCTTTTGAACCATGAAAATCAATGAATTCCATTACAGTTGTTAAGCTACTTTTTCCACGGTTAACAACAAAAGGCAATGACAAAGTTGAGAACCTCTGATCTAGATAAACAAATCAGATATTTAATTGAACCAGTTACAGCTAATTTAAAACAAACTCCTTACGACACGACAGGTTTTTGCCTTCTAACGTGTGACCACACCGTCAGGTGGTCACGGTACAGAGAAAAAAAAACATAAAATGATAAACTCAAAAGATTTGAGTACTAAAAGAAAATCCTCGTTTAACGGATATGCTGGTGGTACTATTTAACCAAACTTGTAGCATGGTGGGGATAAGGGGGGGTTCATACCTTTTTTAAAAGTATCAGCCCGAAAGTGAACGTAATAGCGCGACTGGAGTTCGAACTCGCTTACTACGTTATCACAGTCCAGCACGTTAACCATTACGCGACGGGAACTCACTTGTTGTTTTGAGATTTGTGGCTATTATGTTAATCACTTTTACATATAAGCTTCCAAATATCGTCTCCCATCATGTTTGAACATTTCATAAGTCGGGAAACTTGCCCAGTTGGCTGGGGCTGTAGAATACACGGACTGCACCTCTGCAGAGGGGTAAGACCCCCCACCCCAACGAATGTCCTGGATATGACCCTAAGAAATCTGATGGTGAGATCCCAGTAATGCTGGAGCTTTGGGGAATGCGGAGTACCCCTTCATTGCCATTACTCCCAGGTCCACTCTGACCTGGCGTGATAGCACCTGATAGGGTTAAATAGAAATAACCGTATACTTATGCTAAACTGAATTGTTTGACTAAATTGAATAGCTTGAAATGTTTTTGACAATTAAACCGTACTTACATTTAAATTGCGTCCTTATGCTAAACTGAATTGTTTGAAATGGAACTGTTTTTGACATTTAACTGCGTGTGTGCAAAATCTGTACTCATGCTTAGCTGAATTAGAACTGCTTGACTAAACTGAATAGCTAGAAATAGATATGTTTTTCACGATTAAACTGTACTTACATTTAAACTGCGTACCTATGCTAAACTGAATTGTTTGAAACAGAACTATTTTTATAAAATGGATTTGGCGTTAAATAACCTACAAAGGTTGATATGCCATAAAACCCAACCAAACCAACTAGTCTGGAAACAAACGCAAAATTTGAAGATAAAAAAAATAGATCATTCGTATTTACTTTAAACTGACGCAATTGAGAAATAACACTTTTTAGACAGGACCAAGACAGAAATTGTTCAAATTGTTCCATAGTGTAATTATTAGGCTCTTTTTAAACAGGCGGAGGAAAGTTAAACAAGAAAGGAGAAACTAAGCGAAATATTTCTTTTTGTTGAACAATTAGCAGATTGCAAACGCCCATTGAGCAAGTGTTGATCACTTGCATCTGTTACATGCTAAAATTTGGCACAAATTCGGAATAGCTGCTTTTCTCGTGATGCAAAATACATGAAGACTCTCGCTTTTTGGAGGTTTAGTAATATATATATATATATATATATATATGTGTGTGTGTGTGTGTGTGTTTCGAAATTTTATATTAACTCTTCACATCAAATTTTTCCGCCGAAGAAGTGCTGTTCTGACAAACGGCTGTCCAGTGCTCAGGCAAATTTTTCAACTACCAAGTTTGATACTGGCGATCCGGTTATAGAATAGATTTAAACTGGAATACACACACACACACATATATATATATATATATATTACATGGTAAAAGTAAGTAAAGTTGGCGACCGTATTCGAGGGCAACCAGAAGGCTCCCTTTTCAATAGCTACTACACCGAAGTGTAGGGGGCGCTACTCCTTTCCCTTGATTGCACCACTTTACCCTTGATACGTACCTGTATAATGCTGAGTGTTAAGCAAGGAGGTATCAAGTACCATTTTTAAAGTTTTTGGTATGACGCGACCTGAGATTGAACCCTGGTCTCCCGGACCACTGACAAACACTCTACCCACTAGGCCAATGAGCCGGTTATCATCAAATATTTCCATGTAATATATATATATATATAGCTCTATCATTGATATTGAGCACTCTTTTTAATAATACCACAAAATGTGGTCTACCATTGACTCACTATGTGAGCTCGTGATAACCATAAACAATGATTATAGAGGTGATAATATGCGGTTATGATAACTGCAGATTATGCCAGGAAAAAATGAAGAAACCTACAAATAAATCGCTGAAAAAAATATCGAATTGATATCTAAGTGTAGACATATTAATAAAAGAAGTTTCCCTTGTAATTTGATAACCGACTATTTCCATATTCTCTATAAAATCTGTATTTGTACTGCTATAATTTTCTATATAATGTTGTGAGTGACACAAGAACAATGATCTTGCTACGTGACAAATACTTCACACCATGAATAAGGTTGATCAGCCACTTTTTCTCTCTTCTTGCGTCTGATGATTGTGTACTCACCATGAAAGTTCAAGTAACAGATTTCCCCAGTTCATAATTCGAATATTTTAAGCTTTATACTTGCTCTACTTAAGATGCATCGAGTACTCTTTCACTGGAAATTATCTTCTTTTCATTTCTGGTATCACACGCACACACATATATATATATATATAGATTTATATAAGTAGTGCATCCATACAGCAGTATCGATACGACCGCTGCCTGGAAGAAACTGCGTTTCATTTTATCGGTCAGGTCTGATTTCCATATGATCGATAGCCGTCCATGCCTTCGTTAGCCGCGTGTCGATGTCCTTTACGGTTGATGAGACGCTGCTTCCTAGGTAGGTGAATTTGTCTACTAGTTTCAGAGGGGTTCCGTCTAGTGTGGAGATGTCGCCTGTTTGATTATAGCACATATATTCCGTTTTGTGTGCATTGACATGGAGGCCAACGCCTGCGGCGGCTCGGTCCTGCTGTATGGATGCACTACTTGGACGCTAACTAAACGGCTGGAGAAGAAGCTAGACGGCAATTACACAAGAATGCTGCGAGCAATATTGAACAAGTCCTGGAGGCAACACCCCACAAGGCACCAATTATACGGCCACCCGCCTCCCATCACGAAAACTATCCAAGGTAGACGAACCAGACATGCAGGACACTGCTAGAGAAGCAGGGACGAGCTCATTAGTGATGTACTCCTATGGACCCCCGCATATGACCGAGCAAAAACAGGTCGACCATCTCGAACATACATACAGCATCTATGTGAGGATACGGGATGTAGCCCTGAAGACCTACCAGAGGCGATGAACGATAGGGAGAAGTGGCGAGAGAGGGTCAGGGATATCCGTGCTAGCGGCACGACATGATGATGATGATATATAGTTAAAATGAATAACAAACCAATAGATAAAATCTAAAACGCCAGTAAATCTATAACAGAGACAAAAGTTTAAAATTTGAAAAGTTTAGTGCAAATCCAACAATATCAGGATATAATAAATTTTCTTTTAAAATTTTAAAATCTAAAATCTTACTTCTATAATAAAGGCGGTCGTAGTGCAATGGTTAGCGTTATAGGAAATGGACACGATGACCCGAGTTCAAACCCTGAATAAGGTTGTTTTCATTTCACATTATGCTGATACTCTTGGGAAAGAGTATTGTTCTTCTTGCAGCTATGGTGTAAGATAGTAGAAAAGACGGAGCTCTTTAGCCTTGGAATAGTAACCAATCTAGGAGAATGAAAACTCTAAATTAACACCTTAAAACTTCGCTTGAAAATTCACCTTATGTCACATCCAGCTCAGGTGGAGGGGTTGGGTAAACACATCGTATATCAGTGTTGAGACATCTGCGCAAATCAATGTCTGTTCTCTATACATTTTGATTGTTTTTTTTGGGTGGGGGAGGCGCAACACAAGATTGTCTATGATCATCATCATCATCATCATCATAACTATCTCTGCAGAACTTTTTCTTGATTCCTAAACTAAAGATCCATCTCTAAATTAAGATTTGAGGATATGCAGAACATTAGAAAGAAATAAGACTGTGCAACTTCACACGATATCAAAAAAGAAGATCCTACTTGTGGTTCAAATGGATCAAAACATAAATTTAAAAAAAAAGTGAGTTTACGAAGAAAAAGTGATTTCATATTTTAAAAAATGTTTACAAATCATATATAATTCATATGTGTAAACCGGATTTGGCATTGAATAACCCAGGGTGTTTGATGTGCCGTGAAACTCAACCAACCAACCAAAAAAGAAGAGTTTAAGTGGTGCTTCAACCAACGGACAACTCAATGGAAGAAGTATATTTTATGTAATGGGGCAATTTTGAAGAAATCCAATGTTTTTATCATCTTTTTTTTTTCTCTTTCAGCTTTGATATTTATTGTGATCATACCTTGTATATACTGTTTCTTGCTTATAAATCTCAAAATGTGTGATACATCCGATACTGAACAGTCAAACCATATTATGTGTGTGGCAGTGTGGGTGGGTGGGTCCTCAGTAATATCCATTTACCTTATCTACGTTGAGATTGGTTCCACTGTTCTTTGACAATTATCTGAAGCACTCATTGACCTTTTTATTGCACACCATCCACGCTGTTGTTCGGTCTAAATATTATTCTGTCCTCAATGCCAGTTTTTGACAATGGAAGAGCAGGAATGAGAAAAAAAAAAAGACCTGGTGGCTAAGGTTTTCCTCGCAGTCTTACTTGAGGGCAGAGAGGACACTTCGAAAAGTAGGCGACCCCTTCAAAATTGATGGCACTGACCTTATCAAAGGGTTGTCCTGAAGTTCATTCTGTGTGTGTATGTGTGTGTGTGCATTCTTTGGCAACTAGCAGAAAGTCCCTGGTTTCATTGTTGGTAGATAATTCTGGATCCTTCTCTGACCTTTTGGGCAATGGTTAGGACAGATTTTGAGTACTTCGGAGTTTCCATCAAAGAAACAGAAGTCTTAAAATGCGCTATGATGTTGTTGTCGTTTCTTTTAGTTATTCCCAACGCACAAGTAGAAAACGACCCGCGTCCTTTTAAGAGGAAGAAAAAATTGAATAGAAAGTCTTTTAGGTTAGGGTACTCTTTAGTTTTCATAAGAACTTATCTACCTATTTGTATGCTTTCCAATTATAATATATAGCTTTATCTGTTAAGAGTGACAATGGATATAACAGCCACATTGCTTCACTACAAACCAACTTGTCACTCAGTGACTGTATCTTCTGCCAAGGAGTAAGAGTCACACAAAAAAACACAAAACTAAACACGATGTCTTACATATAACGCTTAACTATATTGACATCTCCCAAAGGTGTAGATTACCTCTTCATTCCCTTGTCAACTCTGACTGGATGTGGGTCCAGTCTATCGAAATAGATCAGTTTGAAAAATTTATTCATATTCGATTGTAATACATGACGTCATATAACTGATTTTTAATGTAACGGTTATCGTCGTAGGAAATGGACACGGCGTCACGAGTTCAAATCCTGGACAAGACTGATTGCATTTCACATTGCACTAATACCCTTGGGAAAGGTATGAATCCAATTATTCTCCCTCTAGCTATGGGTAAATAGTAGGATAGACTGAGTTCTTCAGCCTTGGTGAGGCAACTAGTCTAAGAGAAGAAAAACTCTGAATTCAAACCTGTTAAACCCCCACTTAAAAATTCATCTTGTGTCATATCCTGCCTGAGCGGTGGGGTTGGTAAATATGTATAACTGATTTTTTTCCTTTTAATAATAAGTTAACATGGCCTAATGAGTAGAGTGTTCGCCAGTGGTCCGGGAGACTGGGGTTCAATCCCAGGTCGAGTCATACCAAAGACTCAACAAATGATACTTGATTCCGCCTAGCTTAACACTCAGTATTATAAGATAAGGCTCAAGGGTAAAGTGGAGCAATCCAGGGAAAGGAGTAGCGCCTTCCCCTACACCTTGGTGTAGTAGCTATGGAAAAGGGAGCCTTCGGGTCACCCTCGACGATGGTCGCCAACTTTACTTACTTACTTATTATCAGTTACGAGAAACTGTCTGTAAATTGATTTGCTTTGGCTTTATGGCATATCAACTATTGTTGGTTATTTAAAGCCAAATCTATTTATATACATATGAACAGTTCTATTTAAACAATTCAGTTTAACATAAGTACGCAGTTTAAATGTCAAAACAGTTCTATTTTACCCAATTCAGAATAGCATACGTACACAGTCTAGTTCTATTTAGCCCTGAGATAGAACCTTATCAAGTGCTATCACTCCGAGCCAGAGTGGACCAGGGAGCGATGGCAATAAAGGGGAACTCCTCATTTCCCAAAGCTCCAGCGTTGCTGGAACCGCACCATCAGATTGCTTAGTGTCATATCAAGGACACTCGTTGGGGGAGTCTTACCCCTCTGCAGAGGTGCAGTCGGTGTATTCTACAGCCCACCACCAGCCGATTGCGCTAAGCTGAGTGCAAACAAATGACTATTAGTTAATAGAAATAATTACTAAAAACCATATAATCATTTGTATTAGATAGGAATACTTGAAACCATAGAACTGTGTGCAAATTATTTGTATTAGATAGGAATACTTGAAACCAAAGAAATGTGTGCAGATTATTTGTATTTGATAGGAATACTTGAAACCATAGACCTGTGTGCAAATTATTTGTATTTGATAGGAATACTTGAAACCATAGACCTGTGTGCAAATTATTTGTATTTGATAGGAATACTTGAAACCATAGACCTGTGTGCAAATTATTTGTATTTGATAGGAATACTTGAAACCATAGACCTGTGTGCAAATTATTTGTATTTGATAGGAATACTTGAAACCATAGAACTGTGTGCAAATTATTTGTATTAGATAGGAATACTTGAAACCATACAGCTGTGGGCCAATTATTTGTATTAGATAGGAATATTTTAAAGCATACAACTGGGTATAGAATGTAACCTTTATACAAAAGTTGGTTGGTTGGTTAGTTTTTACGGCATATCAACCTCCGTTGGTTATTTAATTCCAAATTCTGTTAATACATAGATATTAAATATATATGATTATGAAAGTAATAATTTGCTGATAACAATTTTTAAATGAACCAGAGCTCCTGACCGATAAAATAAAATGAAACGCAGTATCTTCCTGGCAGCGGTCGTATCGATACTGCTGTATGGATGCACAACTTGGACGCTAACTAAACGGCTGGAGAAGAAGCTAGACGGCAACTACACAAGAAAGCTCCAAGCAATACTGAACAAGTCCTGGCGGCAACACACCACAAGGCACCAACTATACGGCCACCTACCTTCCGTCACAAAAACTATCCAAGTTAGACGAACCAGACATACAGGACACTGCTGGAGAAGTAGGGACGAGCTCTTAAGTGATGTACTCCTATAGACCCCCACATATGGCCGGGCAAAAGCAGGATGACCCGCTCGAAAATATATACAGCAGCTATGTCAGGATACGGGGTGTAGCCCTGATGACCTGCCAGAGGCGATGAATGATAGGGAGAAGTGGCGAGGGAGGGTCAGGGATATCCGTGGTAGCGGCACGACATGATGATAATGAAGTGGTTTCAAGAATTTTTATCAAACACTAATAATCTAATTTGATTTTAATTATTTGTTTTCGGACAATTAAATGGTTTGAAGTATAGTAAAGAATTAAAGATTTCCGTTTGACCAATAGATGGGACACGAACAGATACGACCAATCCAGGGCAGAGTGGGCCTGGGAGTAACAACTATAAAGCGGCACATTCTCCTCACCTTCAAATTCTGTTTAGTGTCATATCTAAGACACTCGTTGGGGTCTTTCCCCACTACAGTCGGCCTATTCTACCACCCCAGCCGACTGGGTACCTAAATATTCATATGATATTAAATACATACTAAATAACTCTATCATCTTCATCATGTCGCACTATCAGCACGGATTTTCCTGATCCTCTCTCGCCACATCTCCCTATCGTCCATAGCTATCGACAAATCCTCAGGGCTACATCCCGTATCGGCACAGAGCTGCTTTATAAAGTAAATTAAATAAAGTTGGCGACCATCGTCGAGGGTGACTCGAAGGCTCCCTTTTCAATAGCTACTACACCGAGATGTAAAAGAGGACGTCACTCCATTCCCTTGATTGCCCCACCTTACCCTTGACCCGAAACTTATAATACTGAGTGTTAAACAAGGCGCTATCAAGTACCATTTTTGAGTTTTTGGTATGAATTGACCTGGGATTGAACCCCGGTCTTCCGGACCATTGGTGAACACTCTAATCATTAGGCCAACTATATATATATATATATATATATATATATATATATATATATATATATATATATATATATATATATATATATATATATATATATATATATATATATATATATATATTTTAAAAGTTTAAAATAACCAAACGCTATAGAGAAATTGCAAATTTGAGAGTCATTCAATAAGTTAGGAATAATTTTTATTTTTTATTTTGATAAAAGCAAACACTTTTTTTCGGAATTGTTTTCCATAAATGAAAACTCAGCCTTGTTCGGAATTAATTCATAGCAAAAATTATTTTAATCTCGCGGGCTAATCTGTTATCAGGCTATTCCTAACAGTGGCTAATAAAAGAGTTATTCGGGTTTGAACAGAGGTCTGTCGCCATATTTTTGGTAGCTGAGAAGTGCAAACTATGTGAATTTTACAGATGAATATGTGACGAGTATGGAGAATTACGTTTTAGAAAAAAAGGAGTTAAAAGGAGTTTACAAATGAGTTTGTCAATATGAGTCTGTATCAAACTGACAGTCAATGCAATAAAAATTCACTGATTCTCCGTTGAATAAGGAGTTCCGGCCACTGTTGTCAGTAAAGAATGTCGTGAAAACAGAAAGGATCTATGACAATTGATCTCCTTGAAAAAGACGCAACCGTAAACAATGCTACCTATTGCCAACTCCTTAGACAATATTTCACCTTATTTATTGAATGACCCTTATATGAAAAACAGAAAAAATTATCTACACTCAGAATTTAGCTGTTAAATTGAAACAAAAATATATTCTTTGAAAAACAAGGATTAAAATATATTTGAGATTTTCTAAGATTATTTTTATAGGCTTGTAGCCGGATTTTTTTTTTTTTTTTTTTTTTTTGTTGGTAAAAATATTTCACGTGCAGATCAAGAACTATATGAGAGAGACAGACAGACAGACAGACAGACTAATATGTGAATTACAGGGGTGAGGAAAGCATAAAAACGCATTGACTGAAAAAAAGCGATAAAGATTTCAAGGAATCTGAATCATTTGTGGAACGGACACATAGAAACACAGATATACAGACCCCTTTCCACATACACACACACACAAATAGTTGCACATATACATACATCTCTACACTGCATCCCCTATGTCTTGTTCTCAGTCCAGTGCAAAATTTTAGCCTCTCCAATTGTCTGTTAGACTTAGTATGAGCCATGATGGATTGACATTGAAGGGTAGGGAGGGGGTTAAATTCAGAATTGTCCTTCTCCTAGAGTGGTTGCTCTAACACAGTTTGGAAGATCTCTCTACCTTACTATTTTACAGAAGAGACAGATTCACACTTTTCCAAAGGTTAGTAAATTCCCCTAAAAATATTCTGATAAACAGAAAAAAATATTTATAGTAAAAATTTATCTGTTAAGTTAAAACAAAAAAATATTCTTCGAAAACAAAACAAAAAAAAAAAAACAGGGGAAAAACAAATTTGAGATTTTTAAAGATTATTTTTATTATTTCAACCAGAAATCTGAATCGTGTTATTAGAAGGATTTCATTTTTTTAAAGGCTCCTATTCATGGACCGAAAAAAACAATTCCCATTATTATTTTTTCTTCGTATAACATTATTATTAAAACTGTCTGCGAAATTTATTCAAATCTACATTCTAAGGCATGAAACTAAAACAAAGCTATAGAAGATAATGAGTTAAAGAAATATTGATGAGGGTTTCGAGTCATGGTGTTGAGTCCAACCAAAGTTAAGGACAACTGACTTGTTCCAAGATAATTTTTGTTGCTTCGAAATCGACTCAGAATAGATCTTCAGGTTGAGCCAGAATAGCCCTGACTCCGCAGTTGCCTCTGATTAATGGAGACGAACGTTGTGTAATGGTTACAGTTGTTAGAAAAGAGACGCGGTTATTTATATTTCATATAGCACTATTACCCTTGGGAAAGGTAGAAATCCATTAATTCTCCCTCCGGTTATCTGTAAATAGTAAGAAAAACGAGACTCTTTAACCTTGATTTGGCAACCTATCTAAGAGAAGAAAAACTCTGAATTTAAACCTGTTGATTTCTGCTTTATATTGACTTTGGTTTGTATCCTGAGGGAGTTGATTGATATATATTAATATACAAATATTTTCTTTATTTGCCAGATTACCTAACTCGGTTAAACAGTGATGGTTTCTTTTGGTTTGCTTTTATAGCATTTTAACAACTGTAGGTTATTTAATTTAACAGTTCTATTTCAAACAATTCAGTTTTGCATATGTACACAGTTTAGATGTCAAAAACAGTTTTATTTCAAGCTATTCAGTTTTGTCAATAAAGTTAAATGGTTTTAAGTATTGCTATGTATCACTAACAATTCAATTGAACATCAGTCACAGGTGAATTGAAAAATAGTTTTATTTCAAACAATTCTGTTTAACATAAGCACACCGTTAAGTTCTATTTGACCCATAGATACGACCCAATCAGGTGTCGCCAGAGTGGACCTGGGAGGGATGGCAATAAAGGGGTACTCTGCATTCCCCAAAGCTCCAGCATTACAGGAGCCTAACTAATGAATTATTTAGTGTCATATCCATGACACTTATTGGGGAGACTTACCTCTCGGCAGAGATTCAGTCGGCGTATTTTAAAGCCCCAGCCGACTGGGACTGTTAAACTTTGAATATATATATATATATATATATATATATTGTCATCCACAGACTGTTTCGTTGTATCACAACTCTTCAATGTGGCTAGACACGTAGGACGCTTGAGGCTGAGATCGAAACCCGCCCAACTTTACGTTAGATTTAGTATCATACCTCTCAGCTGGCAAGCACACCATGTCAGCACGGGAATTATAAGGCATTATGTTGTAGCTTTCGTTTGTTTACATTTATGCCTTACCAGATACCAGAGTGCTCAATTCGTTCGAAGAGCTTTGCATTATGCGAGTGGCAGCTGTTAATTCCTTCACCAGAGTGCTCAACCCCCGTGATGGGGGGCGAATATACTGTCATCCACAGAATGACTGTTTCGTTGTATCACAACTCTTAAGTGTTGCAAGACACGTAGGACGCTTGTAGCTGGGATCGAAACCCGCCCAACTTTACGTTAGACTTTGTATCATACCGCTCAGACGAACCACGTCAGTTCGGGAATTATAAGGCATTATGTAGTAACTTTCGTTTGTTTACATTTTTGCACCAGAGGGCTCAATTCATTCGAAGAGCTTTGTATTGAAGGAACATGAAACAGTATCAATTGTGGCATATCAGTAACGAGTCTTTTGTTGAGTAATAAGGGGATTTTTATTCTTAGAACTTACTAAGCTTTGCTTAATTAAGCTCAGGACTCATGTTGCTTACAATACGTGCCGTTCTTTAGTGGTCACCCATCTAAAACTGACGCAGCTGGTCTCTGCTTAACTTTGATAATCTAGCTGGAAGCGGTACTTTCAATGAAGCGGTTCGTAATATTTGGCATTAGGCTAAATGTATACCTAGTAAAAATCGAACTCACAACTCAGCAATAAATATGGAGAAAGTCATAGTGTAACGGTTTTCGTCATAGGAAATGAACTCGGCGAGCCGGGTTCAAACCCTGGACGAAGCTGTTTCCATTTCACGCTAATCCCATTGGGAAAGGCATGAATCCATCTGTTCTAATCCCCAGCTATGGGTAAATACTTAAAATCACTAAGTTCTTTAGCTTTGATAAGGCAACTAGACTAGGGAAAGGAAAACTGAATTCAAACGAGCTTTTCTACGTTTAAAACTTGACCTTGTGTCACACCCGGCTCGATGCAGAGGAATTTGTTAGATATAAGTGTATTTGATTGATGTTCGTCTTTCCGATTCCACTTTCTGCACGGGTAACCACCTCATACCCACGAATTCTTGAAGTCATCCATATTTTGCAAGACATTTTGCGAGAAGCATCTTTTCTTTTTTTAACTCTGGGTATATGAAGATTCCCCTCACCTCTCTCTGTC
Source organism: Sepioteuthis lessoniana (assembly GCA_963585895.1). Lineage (NCBI taxonomy): Eukaryota > Metazoa > Mollusca > Cephalopoda > Myopsida > Loliginidae > Sepioteuthis > Sepioteuthis lessoniana. Next base: position 31,776 of record CAUZXS010003312.1, read on the forward strand.
TCTCTCTCTCTCTCTCTCTTTCTCTCTCTCTCTCACACACACACACACACACACACACACACACACACACATTCCTCGCTCTTCTGAAACTACACGAAAGTTTTTGACTCTCTTCACGATTCTTTCAATTACGCCATTTGTAGGTGAGACAGGCGGTCACCCATCGGCTCAGATGAGCGGTTTAGCTCGGAAATAACGCCATTAAATATTCATTGCCACATGATTGGACATCTCACACCCTCCCGTAAGTAATTTCCTACTAATAGCCATAATGGTACCAGTTTTGGGCTCAGGTGACCTTCCTCTGATTATGACGTTAACCGCTCTCTCCTTTTTAATGCTGGTCATTCTCTCAATGGCACGCTCAAGAGTGTTGACCAGGAGACCTCGGTGACACTCTCTGACATTCAGTGTGGATGATGGGGAAGCCCAAACCACTAGCGACTAATCTGCTAAGTTTTCGCTTGGAATTGCATCATTTAACTTTTCCAGCAAAGTTTAAATCGTCCAACACCCAGTTTAGAGTATCCAGTATGGTTCTATATCAAAACGGCGGATAAAGATCCAAATGCCAATAACGTTAAAATTTTCATCTTCGAGCTATTTTTGATTATTGAGGCCAACATTTTTACAGCTACCACCACTATTTATGTTAACGGTTCTAAAATCGAAGATTTTGGCTAAGTTACTATTCCTGCATTAATTTCAGAAGGCTTTTCGAAACTTGCTTGCGTTGTTTCCTAATTGTAAAGGTTGATAATTGTCTTCTGGGATATTTTAGCTTGCCTGATTCTAATGGGCAACGCTTTGGGAGTTCCAATGTTCCTGACGATATCTTCGCTGTTACCGTTTAAGTTGTCTTTGAGGGAATTCCAAGACTTCAATTCTTCAGTGAAAGATACTGTTATATATTTGGCTAATTACAAATCTTCCCAAATTTCAACTGACTGCAGCAAGATCGATTCCATTCACATATGAATATATATGCATTGTTATTGGCTAAAATAGATTCTTTGTATCTTTTGTTCTGAAGAAAATTAAACCTTCTTTCTTTCTTTTTTTTTTTTTTTTTTTGGTAAAATAATTGGTTTGATTTGATTGGTTGGTTTTACAGCAAGTTAACCCTTACTGTTTTATTCAATACCGAAGTCAGTCTCTCTTTTCTTTTCTTTTTTCTTTTTTTTCAGAAAATTTCTTGGTTTCAAATATTCTTTTTTAACACCAATAATTTGGGTGTAGTTTTATGGTTTCAAGTTGCTGTTAATAAAATTTTAATTTCTCGCGCATCCCACTCAACACGGAGGAGTTAGGTGAAAACACACATGCACCAGCATGCCCCCCCTATATATATATATATATATATAATAAGGAATCTGGGTTGCTGTCTTTAGTTAAAAAAGAGTTTGCTTTTGACTGCAGGGTGAATTTTCTTTCCATTAAGGTGATGAGACAATATATATATATATATATATATATATATATATATATATATATATCCACATCTTCATGTCGTGCCGCTAGCACGGATATCCTTGATCCTCTCTCGCCACTTCTCCCTATGGTTCATCGCCTCTGGTAGGTCTTCAGGGCTACATCCCGTATCCTCACGTAACTGCTGTATGTAGGTTCGAGCTAGTCGTCCTGCTTTTACCCGGCCATGTGGGGGTCCATAGGAGTACATCACTTATGAGCTCGTCCTTGCTTATCCAGCAGTCTCCTGCATGTCTGGTTCGTCTAACTTGGATAGTTTTCGTGATGGGAGACAGGTGGCCGTATAGCTGGTGCCTTGTGGGGTGTTGCCGCCAGGAATTGTTCAATATTGCTCGCAGCATTCTTGTGTAATTGCCGTCTAGCTTCTTCTCCAGCCGTTTAGTTAGCGTCCGAGTAGTGCATCCATACAGCAGTATCGATACGACCACTGCCTGGAAGAAATTGCATTTCATTTTATCGATCAAGTCTGATTTCCATATTATCGATAGCTGTCCATGCCTTCGTTAGCCGCGTGTCGATGTCCTTTTCAGTTGATGAGATGCTGCTTCCTAGGTGGGTGATGATATGCGCAAAATTTCTTGAATAGCTTTGCGGAGAGCATACATCGTTAGTTCAATAACGAAACATAACCGAAGAAAAGGCCCTTTTTTCAGAAGTTACGATGTATGCTTTTCTTAAAGCTATTTTCAAATATATATATATATGTGTGTGTGTGTGTGTGTGTGTGTGTGTGTGTGTGTGTTTGTGTGTATGTTAAAACTGTGTGCAAACGAATGAATAAGGTTGAATAGACATAGTTGTGTTAAATAGCATCACTTGAAATCGTTTTGTGCCCTGAGAATGACATTTAGCTGCATATGATGGTGGGGCTTCAGTCTTGGAGTTTAGAGAATATGGAGTACCTGTTCATAACCATTGATCTCAGAATCCACTCTGAACCGGAGTGGTAGTACCTGATAGTGTCCGATCTATCGGTCAAATAGAACAGTTCAAATTTTTTACAAGAGATTATTATAAATATTAAATAGAATTATTACTGTTAGAAACCTTCAAACTATGTGCAGACAAATGAGCTCTTACTAGTTTAAAAATAAACTATTCATTTAAAAATCATTCATAACATATACATAAACAGGATTTGGCATTAATTAACCATTAAGGGTTGATATACCATTAAATCAAGTAACCTAAACGCACGCACACACATATATATATATAATACCTCAAGAGCCAGAAGTAATCTACCTCGGTTTCATCTTCCGGAACATGAGGATCATTCTGACTAAAGAGCTTTGGCCCAAACGACATTCTATTGATAAAGTGGCCACCAAAAATAACAAAAATTTAGTATATTAAAAAAAAACTGGCCACATAGAATAGGTATAAGAATAAACACACACACACACACACACATATATATATATATATATATCTTTGGGCGAGAAACCTAAAGTAGCATGTTCAGTAATTGGTAGTACCGGTTTTAGATAACTGTTTGGCTTGATATTGAATGCATCTAGTCTTCAAATATTACTGGTTTGTTAATTTCATTTAATTCTTTTTATTGACATTATTATTATAACACTCTTTGCGAGCTTTTCACGCTAGTTTTAATTGGTGGTCATTCACAGGAGATCAAGTGACAGCAAGTTTTCTCTGTTCTCCAAAACTCTTCTGACAATTCTAGCAGAATTTAAAATGCTGTATGATATCGATTTTTCTCTGAGTTCCAATTCCGCCATTCTTTTTTCCAAGTTTTTGGGGATTGCTCCAAGTGCGCCAATAATTATTGGTACACCGTCCACCTCACATTTCCCAGCTTTTTCCTCTCTCTGGCAAAGTCTGAGTATCTTTTCGCATTCTCTCATTTTAAGTCTATGGTCTGCTGAAACGGTAAAATCCACCAGATGACAAATTCTTCTTTTCTTTTTTGTTATCACTAGATTTTGTCTTCGAGCCGGGTTTGAATGATCCGTATGTATGTATGAGTCTTATTTTCTATCACTGATTCTGGTTTTTGCATATGTCACGTGTTAGTATGGTCAAATTTCCATCTTTTGCACAGTTACCAGTAGAACGCTTTTCCCACCCTTTTCTTATACTTTTTTTGTGATAGTTTGTATTCTCTTTCGCTTGAAATATCCGTACAGTTTGTTTTTTTGTGAATACGGTGGATGTTGTTGACAGATAGATTGATAAGACCGGTGTGATCACCAAAGTATCATCATGTCCACAGGTGTTGTGTATCAGAGGATGTTGAGACAGCTGCACCCGCTCAAGGATAATATCAACAAGGTGATTGCCTAACTGTCACCATGCCCACAGGTGCTGTGAATACGGTTGATGTTGAAAACAGGTGCATCCGGTCGAAGATATCGGAATATCACCTGAACCGTGGGCGTGGTTGAATTCGGTGATAGTGGCAGATGCGTACGCCCACAGAACCGGGCTTGGGCAAGTAGCCAATGGGAAGCAGACAACATAACCAATGGAAAGCAAAGAAGTGAGACGTGGGCGTAACCATAGTTAACGAAAAAGAGGAATTGCTGCAGGTCACGTGAGAGTTGTAGACTATGAAAGTTCCCGAATTTCGGCTAAAGTCAGTTGTTCACTGGCTCTTCAGTCTCCCGACAGCTCCTTCGTGTGCTCGAACTCTCTGCGATTGCTTTTCTCTTCCACACAAGAATCATCGCCAAAAATAAAAACATAATCTGATATTTTTATATACATACGTGTTCCACGTTGTTAATAACGACACAGTATACAACAGTCAGTTCTGTTACTGGTCGCTGTAATTAGTCTTTTAAAAAAATCTTTTTAATGTAGGGCTCGAGTCCTCGTATTGGTGTATGCACACAATCTTTAATCCTGGCGAGTCCTCTTCCTCCTTCTTTTCTTGACAGATGCAGTCTGTCTATGTCATTTCTCAGGTTAATATGTCTAACTTTCTCTCTTGTCCATTTTTAAAATGATACTAAATATTTTACAAGAGAGACTGCCAAGGTGTTTATCCCTTTGACGAGATATCTGCGGCAGAGTTTAGTCACGAGAAGCTTTCTCGTTTGGCTGAAATACTTTTCGCTAATTTTTTCTCTTTCTTTTATCTCCGCTTTCTTTGATGGTGTCCACTTTAAATATTCCCAGATATTTGTAATTTTCCTTTTCTCAAAGCGTTCTGATTCTTTCCGGATTTGGCAGTCTTATTCTTTCTGATATTTTCCTTTTTCCATTTTTTATTATCAAGATGGCACATTTTTCTTTGCCAAATTCTGTTTCTCTTTACATCTGAGCCTCCAATTCTTTTTCATTTTTTGCAAATATTATTGATATTATTATTGGTGTGGTTTCTTTGCTTAATAGCATATCAACCCTCATAGGTTATTTAATGCCAAAGCCATCCTTGTCGAAGAGCAGTTGTGATACTATTTAACCCATAGCTGGGAGGATAAGAGGGTTCATGCCTTTCCCCAAATGTATTACTATTATTATTATTGTTGCTATTAATTGTATCAATGTATATGTGTGTATATATGTGTGTGTGTGTGCCTGTTAGTATGTATACATCTATATACGTAAAGATGTTGGTGTGGTTATTGTTAAACGTAAACGGTCTGAAAACGGATCCTGATGAACGGCAGTGATCTCTACAGACATGAAACCCAGTTCATCCACTGTCCCAGAACGTCATATATAGATAATTGTAACCGAGGTGTTTTCTTAATAATAATTTGAACGAAAAAGCTTCAATGTTGTGCAAAAAATCTTGAAAAGGTTTATTTCGTTTTTGAAATTTTTTTTCTTCTTTCTTCTCTCTCCGCAACCAAAAGTAATGAGCACTTAAATGTCAAATATTTAGCAAAAAGAACCAGTTTCTGCCGATAAATGTCGGAATCAAATTTCATTGGTGCAGACGACAATTGTTTGGCAACTCCAAAGTACTACAAATTCCCAATTAACTCTGCGATTTGCCTGGGGCGGGGGAGATGTTCTGTGGGTGACGGGATAAGAGATGGTGGAAGGGAATCGAGTGGGGGGGGAGGTTTTGAGATATACGAATTCTTGTGACAAACAGTGATAGACACACAGATAATTCGGCCCAAATTGTTCTTATAGTTGAAAGTGGGAATGTCTTGACAATATACATATGTAGATAAATATCTTTAGAAAACAATCTCGTGGGGAAACAGGTAATAAAAGTTATATATATATATATATACATATGCATACACACATATTGATAGATATTCAATATTCATCAGTATATATGTATATATGTATATATATATGCGTATGAGTGTGTGTGTGTGTGTATCTAATATTCATCAGAGTATATATATGTGTGTGTTTATGTGTGTGTGTGTGTGTGTTTGTGAGTGTGTATCTAATATTCATCAGTGTGTGTGTGTGTGTATCTAACATTCATCATTGTATATATATATGTGTGTGTGTTTGTGTGTGTATCTAATATTCATCAGTGTATATATATATGTGTGTGTTTGTTTGTGTTCGTGTGTGTGTGTGTGTGTGTATCTAATATTCATCAGTGTATATATGTGTGTGTGTGTGTTTGTGTGTGTGAGGAGATATTCTTATTAGTATACACTCACAGAACTTTTATCTTTTTTTTTTTAATGGTATATCAACCTTTGTGGTTTATTTAATGCCAAAGCCATTCGTGTAGAAAAACAGTCATCATCATCATCATGATGTCGTGCCACCAGCGCAGATCTCCCTGACTTTCTCCCGCCGCCCTTCTCTATCGTCAATCCCTTCCGGTAGGTCTTCAAAGCTACATCCTCTATCAGTGCAGAACTGTTGTATGTAGGTTCTAGCTGGTCGACCTGCCTTTGCTCGTCCATGTGAAGGGGTCCACAGGAGTTCGTCTCTACTTCTCCAACAGTGTCCCACATAAGAAGAACAGTAGTGGTATTATTTAACCCATAGCTGATGGTTGGAATAAGGGGGAGGGTCATACCTTTCCTAACGATATTAATCCGTAGGTGAGTGTAAAGGAATGACAACAGTTTGAACTCGCTTACTGTGATGTCACAGTCCAGCACGTTAGCCACAACAAAACAAATTGTAATGAGACAAAACACAGAAGGTGATATCCTAATTATATATTTAGGGCCGTTGCTCGGGTCTCAGGCCTCTCCACTGAATCTATGATACTCCCATAGATCTTTGGTACGGGGCTCCTATTCAACTGCATGCCAAGTTGTATTCATATAAACTATAGGAAATCCACCATTCGGTGTCTCCCCCCAAAAGTTTCCCCTTTCTAACCATATGGTTAAAGGTTGTGGTTCCTGTTTCAGAATGAAAGAGTGAGTAAGCCTTGTATGACCAATTCGCAATCGGGATATAACAACTTGTTCTCTTCTTGATTTTCTCAATGCTGGTCTCCACTCTCCTAATGTGGGCTGAATTTGGAAGAGTTTATTGTGGATGTTATTGCTCCATTGTTGTGGCCATTTTGTGTGAAGGAATTTATTAATTAGCCACAATCACCGTGTTTAACCTGCCAGACAACTTGCACAGTTAAACACATTCTTATAGAATGCAAAACTTTCGCTGTTACCAGAAAGCGATTTTTCAAAGTAAATAACTTAACCGATCTGTTCGAGAACGTCAAAACAGATGACATTCTGTCCTTCTTGAGAGAGAGAGAGAGAGAGAGAGAGAGAGAGAGAGAGAGAGAGTTGTACCAAAAAATATGACAACTTAAAACTGGTTAAACTTGTGCAAACAAATGAAATCCTGCTAATAGAAAATTCTACCTACCTTAATATTCGTTTTGAAATCTTTGGTTGAATATGCATGTATATATAGACAGAATCTGGCTTTGAATGACCTACAAAGGTTGATAGGCCATAAAACCCAAACAACCAACCCTACGGTTAAAATCAACCCATCAATCTAATACAAGTACATCAAGAAACGGTTGTAAAAATCCCCACCTCAGAAATTTAAACAAAATTATTCATAACCTGTGAATAATCAACGACGTTAGTTGACTGAAAAAGTTCATTGGTTGAAAACCCTCATATGATGACGTCATTCACTGGAGGCTGAGTGACAGCAAGTTTCCTTTAGTCTCCGGGACTCTTCTGACTATTCTAGCCGATCTTAACAAAGTTGTCTTGATGGTATAAGTTCTTCCTCAGATTTCCAATTCCTCCAGTCATTTTTCCAAGCCTTTGGGGACCGTTCCAGGTGCACCAATCACCGTCACTCTCATATTTCCCAGCTTTTTCATCTCTCTAGCAAAGTCTAAGTATCTTTTCGCATTCTTTCATTTTTAGTTTATGGTCTGCTGAAACGGGAAAATCCACCGGATGACAAGTTCTTCTTTTCTTATATTTATCCTATTTACCATCCCCTCCGCTCGGGCAGGATATAACACAAGGTCAATTTTTAAGCGGAGTTTTACAGGTTTGAATTCAGAGTTTTCCTTCTCTTAGACTAGTTGCCTAACCAAGGCTGAAGAACCAAGCCTGTCCTACTATTTATAATAGGAAGAATAATTGGATTCATACCTTTCCCAAGGGTATTAGTACTATGTGAAATGAAATCAGTCTCGTCCAGGATTTGAACTCGTGTCGCCGTGTCCATTTCCTACGACGATAACCATTACACCAAGTTCTTCTTTTCTTGTTTGTTATCACTAGATCTTGTCTTCTAGTCTTCATTTGTTAGTATAGTCAAATTTCAATCTTGAAAAATAAACCTCATTTGTTCACATTACAAAAAAATATCTTGGTCTGCCTTAACACCTTTCAGTTGAGTGTTCACCAATGGTAAGTGAGACCGGGGTTCAATCCCAGTCGAGTCATACGAAAAGCTAAAAAAAAAATGGTACTTGATGCCCCCTTGATTAACACTTTGCAAAATGAGGTAGGGATCAAGGGCAAGTGAAGCGATCCAGGATAAGGAGTGGCGCCCTCCTCTCTTCCTCAATTTTGTAGCAAACGAAAAGGGAACCTTCGGGTTGACCTCGAATACGGTCCCCAAATTTATTCACTCGCTCTCTCTTTCTCTCTCTCTCTATATATATATATATAAAGGGAGCTTTTGGGTTACCCTCGACTACGGTCGCCAAATTTATTTACTTTCTCTCTCTCTCTCTCTCTCTATATATATATATATATATATATATATCTAAAGGGAGCTTTTAGGTCACCCTCGACTACGGTCACCAACATTATTTACTTTATATATATATATATATATAAAGGAAACTTTCGAGTCACCCTCGACTACAGTCGCCAACATTTGAAGGCACCCTTTTATATATATATATATATATATATATATATATATATATAAGGGAACCTTCGGGTTGCCTTCGAATATGGTCGTCAACTTTACTTCCTGTTTCCATGTTGACCTATATTTCTTTCCGGAGGTTTCTATGAACTGATTTTTTTTAACTCATACATTTTTTTAAAATTCTTTTAAACGAAATACTATTGGTCCATTTTGTTTCCTAATGGTTTAGTCTCATGTATCACTTAGTTGGTGATTCAATCGAATAATGTTTGTCATTCATAAGATGAAGATGGCTCAGTTCTTCTCAATAATCGGCTACGGTGCAAAGTGAATTAGGAACAGATAGAAGAAATGTGAGCGCCGAAGTTTTTAAACTTGTATGATCTATAGATGGTAGCCAAACAGGTGATTATAATTTTGCTTTTCCACTGTTTTTTTTTGGCGATATTTCAGGTGTGCAAAAAATGCTATGTGTGTATTTAAAAGCAACATGTGACACAAGGTCATCTTTTACGTAGAGTTCTACAGGTCTGAATTCAAAGTTTTTGCAATACTAACGTTAAAGAGCAATTCTGCCATACTATTTACCCATAGCTGGAGGGATGGTTGGTTGGGTTTTATGGCATATCAACCTTTGTAGGTTATTTAACGCCAAATCCATTTTTATGTTAATAATCAGTTCTATTTCAAACAATTCAGTTTATCATGAGTACACAGTTTAATTGTCAAAAACGTTTCAACTTCAAGCTATTCAGTTTATTCAAACAGTTCTAATTCAGTTAAGTATAAGTACAGATTTTGTTTACCACACAGTTAAATGTCAAAATAGTTCTATATTAAACTATTCAATTTAGAGTAATTACAATTTCAATGTCAAAAACAACTCCATTTCAAACAATTCAGTTTAGCATAAGCACGCAGCTTAAATGTAAGTACATACTTTAATTGTCAAAAACATTTCTATTTCAAGCTATTCAGTTTAGTCAAGCAGTTCTAATTCAGCTAATTCAGTCTAGTTTAAGTATAAAGTTTATTTCTATTTAACCCATCGATAGGGCCCTATTAGGTGCTACCATTCCGGGCCACAGTGGACCTGGGAGCAATGGTAATGAAGAGGTGATAGCTGGAGGGAGAATAATTAAATTCAAACATTTCCCGAGGGCATTAGCACTATGGGAAATGCAAACAACCTCATCTGGGATTTGAATTCGGATCGCTCTGTTCATTTCCTTTGACGATAACCATTACACAACGAGCGCCTCCTCGAAATGTGACATAAGTGATAGACTACTTAGCGTAACGGTTATCGTCAAAGAAAATGGAATCAGTGACGCAGCCGTTTGCTTTATATCTCTTGCTAATTCCCTTGGAAAAGGCATGAATCCAACTCTTTTTTTTACCAGCTACAAGTAAATAATAGAGAAAAAAGAGTTCTTTAGCCTTGGTTTAACAATCCATATAGAAGAAGGAAACCCAGCCGTATTTTCAGGAATAACTATTTGATCATATTTTCAGAAGAAGCTAAAACATATGGGACTCAAGCTGGTTTGGTTTCTTTGTTAAATGGAATATCAACCTTCGTGGGTTATTTAATGCCAAAGCCATTCTTATAGAAGAACATTAGTGGTACTATTTAAACAAAAGCTTGAAAGATGAGGGGTTCATGCCTTTCCAAAGGATATAAGACCGAAAGTAAGCTTAATAGCTTGACTGGAGTTCGAACTCACTTACTACAATGTCGCAGAACAGTACGTTAGTCACGGGAACCCAGATTAGTGGTTTGATTTGGCAAAACATATCAAACATGGAATTTACGTGTATATTTTCCTATAAAAATATACTAAAGAATTAAGAATGAGATTGATTGATTTTAAAGGCATGTCAATTCGCTTTGGGTTATTTTATTCCCAAAGGTTAGGAAATTGTGTTCATTGTAAATTCATATTTACATTTTTTTGAAGAGCTGTTTTTGAAGATCTTTTTCTCGATTTTATTGACTAGGGTTATTTTTTAAACAGATCTTTTTTATTCTTAGATGAGACCCTAACAGGTATCACCACTCCGCGTAAATGAGACATACTACTTGATTTTTCTATTTTATTATTCATCATTACATTCAGAAAAAAAAGAAGAAAAACCAAAGAACACTTTCTAAAAAAAAGGGTATCTCATATTTGAAATGCAATGTTATCTAGGAAGTATTCGCCTATGAATCATTTATATATATATGTATATATATATATATATATATATATATAAGTAAAGTTGGCGACCGTAGTCGAGGGTGATCAGAACGCTCCCTATTCAATTGCTACTACACCGAGGTGTAGGTGAGGGCGTTACTCCTTTCCCTGGAATGCTCCACTTTACCCTTGATACGTACCTTATATTGCTGAATGGTAAGCAAGGAGGTATCAAGTACCATTTTTAAAGTCTTTGGTATGACGTGACCTAGGATTGAACCCATGTCTCCTGAACCATTGGCAAACACCTAACCCACTAGGCCACTGATAAATAAATAAGAACTAGTTCTAAATTGTAAAAAAATAAAAAATAAAAAATAAAAACAAAGCAAAAAAAAACCCTTTCAGGGTTAATGCTAACATACATACATACATACATAAAGTTAGCGTAACGGTTATCGACTTAAGAAATGCAGTAAGCGCCCTTAGTTCAAATCTTGGCGGAGGCTTTTTGTGTTTCAGATCACACAAACGCTCTTTGGAAAAGGTACAATCTATTTGTTCTCCCCCCTGCTATGAGCAAACTGGGTTATTTAGCCTTGATTAGGCAACGAGTCTGGGAGAAGGAAATTCTGAATTCAAAGTAGTTTTAATCCGATAAAAAAAATTACCCCGTGTCATATTCTACCCTATATAAGTTTTGAATTTTCTTATATCTAAGAAATTCCACATGTTCCAGGGAAATGAATAGCTTACGCTTCTACATCTCGGAGTAGTAGCTATTGAAAAGGGAGCCTTCGGGTCGCCCTCGACTACGGTAGGTAAGTAAACACATACATACATATATACATAAGTACATACACATGTACACAGACATAAATACGTACATAAATGTATATATGTACGTATCTACATTCGCACACATATACGAGGATCATTAAATAAGTTTCCAGCCTTTTTTCATATGGGCACTTTTATTGATAGTACACTCATGAAACTCTAGTCCCCCACGAAGTAATCTCCTCCGGCTGCAATGCACTTGTTGTACCGTTACAACAACTTCTGGAGGCCCCATGGAAGTCCTCTTGTGTGAGCGTGTCAGTGACCTTCGTCACAGCCTCTCTCATCTCCTTAATTGTCTCATAACGACAACCTCTAAGCTTAGGGAATAGCCAAAAGTCACAAGGACCAAAGTCTGGACTATATGGATGCTGAGGAGCTGTCTTGATGCCCATCTTGGTCAAATAGTCTGTGACAAGGATGGAGTTGTGGACTGGTGCATTGCCCTGTTGGAAATGCCACTGAACCGATTTGAAGAGTGCTGGCCCCTTCCCAAGGAATCTCTTCCTGAACGCCCTTAAAACCTCAACATAGTAACCCTAACCGTTTGGCCAATCAACTGTGGTGTATTGACTTCCTTACTCCTCCCACACCTCTCATCCTCCCTCACTGACTCCCTGCCTTCCTTAAATCTCTTATGCCACTCAAAAACTCATGCTCGATTCGTGCAAGATGGTCGCAAAGCAGTCTGAAGCATTCCATACGTTTCTGTGGCATTTTTTCCAAGTTTAAAACATAATTTTATTGCATATCGTTCTTCTAAAGTGTCCTCACGTCCAGATGGCATTTTTGAAATTCACCAGCTGTGACAATCAGGCTTTAGTAGGGTGTATTCTAATTGCTGCTGTAGCTGTGGATTTGAACCTGAAATCATAAAAATTGGTCAGTCATTTCATAATATGTATAGCAATAACATAGTGAATTTTCAAGAGTCTACGGTAATTATAAATGCCCATACGAAAAAAGTCTGGAAACTTATCGTATGCCCCTCGTATGTATTTATTACATATAAAGTTTTCTAAATTTTCTTTTACAGTTCTGATTACATAACAAACAATGCTTTTTGAAGTTTGTATGATACCAGCAATTTCAGTATATGATTTGTCTTCTTCATGATTTGCTAAAATTATGTTTTTTTCTTCTCGAGTTAAACAATTACATGTTTTTGCCTTCATCTTGCTTAAAAATAGTTCCAATGATGTATGACAGTTGACGATAAATCAAAATTAGCAATCAAGTTGTTTAAAAATTATCTAAATTACTATAATTCAACTGTGTTCCTTAACTTTTGATCAGGGTAAAATGTATATTTTTGTTTTTTCAATTGACTATTAATTTACTGTAAAAAAAATTAGAAAACTTTATATGTAATAAATACATATATGTTACAAGTATATTTGGGGAAAATTCTGTAAACGTACATGCAAATTTTTTCTTGTAAAAATCATTTAAATATTTGTGGTTGTTCGGTTCCTTAACTTATGGCCGCTACTATATATATATATATATATATATATATATATATATATATATATATATATATATATAGTAATTTACAAAGGTTTTTGCTTAGATGTGGCTCAAGGCCGAATGAATGGGGCACCCAATGAGACTCGAACTCACTCTAACAGGTTTGCTAGTCAAGCTTGCCAACCATTACACTAGTCGAGGTGCATATATATATATATATATATATATATATATATATATATATATATATATATATATATATATATATATATATATATATATATATATATATATATATATATATATATATATATATATATATATATTAGTGCATGGCATAACGATGTTTGTCGTAGGGTAATGAACTCAATCAGAAGAGTTCAAAATCTTGCAGGGGGTGCAGTCAGTATAATCTTAGGCCAGTCGAGGAGTCGACCATCTCGACTTTTCGAGGTGGGTGAGGAAATACATACCTTTCTGTCCGTGGTACATTGTACAATGAGCAATCTCTTTTACGCGTTCCGGTAAACACCCCTGACATGTTCGATCATTCATACTTTTTTCACTGACAACTACACAATATTTTTTTTCTTCTTTGTTTTACGCCGTATCAACTTTCGAGGGTTATTTAATGCCAAATCTGTTTTTGTATAAGAACGGTTGTGGTACTATATAACCCATAGTTATATATATATACGTACCTTTTTATCTCTCTAATATTGCAAAAAAAAAACATATAGCAAAACTGCTGTATGCTTTCTCCTTTACACCAATTTTGGCTATTATTTGAAAAAAAAAATTATAAGTTTTAAAATACAATCAAAAGTGATTAAAAACAAAACAAAATTACCCTAATGCCACTAAAGGCAAAAACTGAATGGAATTTTTGGCCAGACGAATACACGAGCTCACATATAAATAACCTGTGTTTTCTTGTTTTGTCATCCTATAACCCCGAGACTAAAAAGGTTAAAGATTGTTTTACCAAACGAAAATCCTGACCTCAGTAGACCTTTCCACCTAACGCTCATACCTTTTCAACTTCCGAAAATAAAACGAAAAAAAAAAAGGTAATGAAAAGAAAAAAGTTGAATGTGTCATCATTATATTTTAAATTTACTATCTTAGCTGTACTTAGCAAAATTAGGCTTCTGTATTTGCAGTCTTTATCAAATACCAAATGCCGACGGCTCTCAGAAAACGTTATGGATATGAAATCTTTTTTTTTTTTTTTTTTTTTTCTCTCCGCTTCGCCATTGCTCTCTCTGACCTTCGCTTTCTCATCGTAAAAACTAATCGTTCAGAACACATTCAACTTTAAAAGATAGACAAAAACTGATACCAGAAAATATTTCTTTTTAATTTATTCATTCATTTGTTACTTATATGCCACCCCACTTTTTTCGTATCTAAATCGTCATTGGTCGTAATTTTAAACCTGAGGGGACTAAATTTACTCCAGTATTCACTGACGTTTATTCGACTGCGCCCTCTGTGAATTGTTAAATCTGTCTTTCACAAAGATATCGGAAGCTCCAAAGATTCTACGTCTTGTTTGCGGAACTTAGAATATGCTTTGCAGAGAGTAAGACCCCTCCCCCAATATAAAGCGTGTCTTGGGTATCTCATTAAAGTGTATCTGATGGTGTAGTTAGTTCTAGATATCAGTTGAGTGAAGAGTACCCTTTCATTACTATTACCCCCAGACCCACTCTGAATCGAAATCGTTGTATCTGTTCGTGTCGAATATGACTGGTTGAAAAAATTATTCCTGTTCGATAGGAAATCATGAAGACAAATAATTGTAAATTGTTTTTATCAAGGACAGTTACTTGAAGCGATAATTGTTCATTACACTGCTTATGAAGGCATGGACAGCTATCGATAGGCTTTCGATCATATGAAAATCAGATCTGACCGATAAAATGAAAAGCAGTTTCTTCCAGGCAGCGGTCGTATCGGTACTGCTATATGGATGCACTACTTGGACGCTAACTAAACGGATGGAGAAGAAACTAAACGGCAATTACTCAAGAATGTTCCGAGCCATATTGAACAAGTCCTGGCGGCAATACTCCACAAGGCACCAACTATACGGCCACCCATCACGAAAACTATCCAAGTTAGACGAACCAGACATGTAGGACACTGCTGGAGAAGCAAGGACGAGCTCATAAGTGATGTACTCCTATGAACCCCTGCATATGGCCTAGCAGGACGACCAGCTCGAACATACGTACAACAGCTCTGTGAGGATACGGGATGTGGCCCTGAAGACCTACCAGAGGCGATGAACGATAGGGAGAAGTGGCGAGAGAGGGTCAGGGATATCCGTGCTTGCGGCACGACATGATGATGATGTTGATGAAGGAATATTGTTAGTTACTTGAAACTAATATAACAGTGGCAAACAAATGATTATCATTTAATGGAAATAATTATTTGGAATCAGATAATTATTTGTATTAGATAGGAATACTTGAAACCATACAACTGTGTCTAAATTATTTGTATTAGATAGGAATACTTGAAACCATACAACTGTGTGCTAATTATTTTCATTGGAGAAGAATACGTGATGTGATATATAAATGCGTCCCAAAAACTCTAAGAAGGAACCGGTACACGAACAATATATAAATATATATGTATATTAGTTGTAAAGTAAAGTTGTCTCCCTTTAGTCGAGGGCGACCCGAAGGCTCCCTTTTCAATAGCTACTACACCGAGGTGTAGGGGGGGCACTATTCCTTTCTCTGGATTGATCCACTTTACCCTTGATACGTACCTTATATTGCTGAGTGTTAAGCAAGGAGGTATCAAGTACCATTTTTAAAGTCTTTGGTATGACGCGACTAGGGATTGAACCCAGATGTACAATCAACGCGATTTTCTAGCCTCTGGGCATAAAATAACAATAAATAGGTTGGCATTTCAATAAAATCAGTCAATCTATGGATTATCTGTTTCTGTCTCTCTAAAATAAAATAAACAAATATTGATAAAAAAAGAACCCCAAAACTTTTAAAGATTATAATTTGGTGGTATTAAACTTTGTGTCCTTCGGAAGAGAAATTATTCGAGTAAAATCTGTTATAAAAATTATTTGTGTCCATGTAAAAAAAAAAATGGTAAGAAAAGAATAACAGAGAATTTTGTTTGATGGTATATCAAGCTTCATGGGTAATTTAATGCCGAAACTATCATTATAGAAGAACAGCAGTGATACTATTTAACCTAAAGCTGGGGGCGAATAATTGGGTTCATGCCTTTCCCAAGTTTAGCATGTTTGCCACAACGCCAAAGGAAATTCCCATTTGAAAAGTTGTTTACCGTCTGAGATGGCCGTGATCATCCACTTGACAAAAAATTAAGTCCATTAACCAAAAAAATTATTCCATAACTTTAATAAATTTTCGCAAAAACTTAAATCTTTTCTAGAAAGATTGGATATAAAATTATTTTCTTACATGATAGAGAAAATTATTGTGTTTTAAAATTTGTGTTCATATTTGTGAGACAAAATCATTTTGAATATTTTTGGTTACAAATATAATTAGATTGTAAAAATCTAAAAAAATAATCATCCAATTAATGAAATTTTCTCTCCATTTTTGTGTCTTAAGAAAAAAACAATTTTATAAAAACTGATCAAAGAATTTTTTTATGAATAAATTAGTTCTTATAAATGGGTGTCAATTTTTTTGATTAGTGAAGGGTTGGTTTCTTTGTTTAATGGCATATCAACCTTTTGTAGGTTATTTAATGCCAAAGCCATTCTCCTAGAACAACAGTAGTGGAACTATTTAACCCATAGCTGGGAGGATAAGGGGGTTCATACCTTTCCCAAGGGTATTTGGGCGAAAGTGAACGTAATAGCGCGACTGGAGTTCGAACTCGCTAACTACGATTCCGCAGTTCAGCGCTTTAACCATTACTCCACGAGGACACCCCCTGATAAGTAAACGGTCAGTGCTACAAGTTAATAATATCTGAATGTAATAGCTTGCACAAAGGTAAAATACGAAGGTCGTTCAAAAAAATTTAAGCCTGATCCAAAAAGAGGAACTGTAGCTGAAAATTTTTATCTTGACATCATAGTATCACTTCTTATCAAACTACAAAAATTTGAATTAGTTTTTTCTATCTTTATGATAGGTATTGGTGTGTTGCCATAATAAAAAAAATCAGCAATGACTCTTCTTTCTGTGAGAGACTTAGAACTTTTTTGAAAAAGCCTCGTAGTTGTCGAAAATCGGTTATTGATCTAATTTCAATAAGATTTTCAGTACTTATTAATTTATTTATGAATAAGTTATTTTATAAGTAATAATTTGAAGATGCTTTTTAAAAAGTGAAAATATTTTCTTTTACTCTTCATATATATATAAGTTAGACGAACCAGACACGCTGAACACTGCTGGAGAAGCAAGGACGAACTCATCAGTGATGTACTCCTATGGACCCCCACATATGGCCAAGCAAAAGTAGGACGACCAGCTCGAACATACATACAGCAGTTATGTGAGGATACGGGATGTAACCCTGAAGACATGCCAGAAGCGATGAATGATAGGGAGAAGTGACGAGAGAGGGTCAGGGATATCCATGCTGGCGGCACGACTTGATGATGATATATATATAAGTGTTCGCCAATGGCCCTAGAGACCTGGATTCAATCCCAGGGCGAGTCATACCAAAGATTCAAAAAATGGTACTTGATGTTGCCTTGCTTAACACTCAGCATTATAACATATGGACTAAGGGTAAAGTGGAGTAATCCAGGGAAAGAAGTAGCGCCCTCCACTACATCTTGGTGTAGTAGCTATCGAAAAGGGAGCCTTAGGGGTCACTCTCGAGTACGGTCGCCAACTTTACTTACTTATATATATATCAATGCATTTAACAGGATGGAAATGAATTTATAATCTTAATGTGACCGATTGTTGTTGTTTTTTGAAGAGGGGGAATATATATATATATATATATATATATATATATATATATATATATATATATATATATACACGAGGATCGAGGATCGTTCAAAAAGTTCTAAGTCTTATCGAGATTTTTGATTTGTTGCCTATGTCCTATCTTTGAATTAGCCTCAATTGCATGGAAATTAAGACAGAAATCTGAAACACTTTTTGTTCCTTGGTAGGTAGAAAGATACAACGGTATCATTATATACAGAACTTTTTTTGTTTCCATCTATATTGAAATTTTTAATTGCATCTTTCTGTTCTCCCTACTCACCTCATTTCCCTTTACTTTCCTCCTTCCCACCTTCTCTTTCACTTCCCTCTCTCTCTCTCTCCCTCCCTCTCTCTCTGTTGGGACGAACGCCTTTCATGGAAAACACTTTTACGAGTGGAGGGGAAAAAGATATACCTTCGACTAGAAAAGAGTTCGCGTTTTACTCAAAATCTTTTAGTGATGTCGATCCAGAGAGAGAGAGAGAGAGAAGGAAAAAGGAGGCTAAACAAGAGAGAGAAATGAGATAGAGAGAGAGGGAGTATATATATATATATATATATATATATATATATATATATATATATATATATATATATAGAGAGAGAGAGAGAGAGAGAGAGAGAAACACAGGGCGGCAAACAAGAGAGAGAAATGAGATAGGTGGTTCATTCTTCTAGCCTTGTGTCAAATTAAAGATAGTTGAGTAAATAGCTACTTGAAGTCCGAGATCAAATGCAATATTATTTGACAGTTAAAATTGCATCTCAATCTACTCGATTTTTATTTGGTGGTGGTCATGATTGAGTTAAACTTGCTAAAACTCCCCTATTAAAAATGTTTGTCAATTTTCTCGACCAGAACAGGTTTGGGGGGTTTGTTTTTGTTTTTCAGACCCCGCGGATGTGACAAGTTGTGAGGTGAAATGTAAAAAATGTCAGGAATGGTGTTGGTCCCATTTATGACTTTGATACAAAATAATAATCCATGGCTCATTTCTCTTCCCCTTTCTTCTCTCTCTCTCTCTCTGTCTGTCTGTCTCTCTTTCCATCCTATCTCTCTCTATCTCTATCTCATTTCTCTCTCTTGTTTGTCGCCCTGTGTTTCTTTCTCTCTCTCTCTCTCTATATATATATATATATATATATATATATACTCCCTCTCTCTCTCTATCTCATTTCTCTCTCTTGTTTAGCCTCCTTTTTCCTTCTCTCTCTCTCTCTCTCTACCCCCCTCTGATAATCTCTATTTCATTTCTCTTTCGTATTTAGCCTCCCTTTCTTTTTCTGTCGTTCTCTTTCTCTCTCCTATATCTGACTTTCTGTCTTGCTCTCTTTCCGTCTTTGTTACGATCTTTCCTTCTCTGTCATACTCTCTCCTCTTTATCCTTCTTCTTTTCTACTTACCCCTCTCTCGCTCTCTCTCTCTATATATATATATATATATATTTATATATATGGAGAAATGGTAGAGTTTGGTAATTTGACAAGATCACTTATTTTATTATATATATATATATATATATATATATATATATATATCTTTGCATCTATCTTAGTTTCTCTTTCACACGCAGTCTCTTTCTCTTTCACTTTTCCTCACTTTTTCATTTTTTCCCTTCCCTTTTCTCTAACTCCCATTGCCTTTGTAGATAGATAGATAGATAGATAGATAGATGAGAACGAACTGAGATACATAGAGAGGAGGGAATATTCTGAAATAGATAGATAGATAGATAGATATGAACAGAATAGAATAGAGTGAGATGGCTATCAATTAACAGAATTCACAGAAAATTGAATAAAAAAAAACTAATTTCAGACTTTAACTTTGGTTAAGATATGTGAAAACTGTAAAAATAATAATCAACATCTAACCTCAATAATAATTTTTGTGATTTGTTTGGAGAAAAGTTTTAAATGCAGAAAATTACTCGTCACTTAGAAAACAAGCAAGAAGTCTTCAGCCATTATTTCCCTCGTCTTACTTTATACCAACCTAATTAAAGCAGGTTAGCTGATGGTTGGTTGGTTGGTTGGTTGGTTATTTTGCTGGTTGCTGGTTGTTTGGTTGGTTAAGCTTGTTGATTCGTTGGTTGGCAGGCTGGTTAGCGGGCTTGTGGGTTGGATTTAAGGCTTGTTGGGTTACTGACTCCGATTATAGACGGTAAAAAAAAGTATTTCCACAATGATTTTAAGCTGGTAAATCTTTTGTTATGTCAAACAAATCTATTTGACTGATTTATAAAACCTTAATAGGTCTATAACCCTGGGATCTGAATGAGTGAGCCTAAGAGCAATGACAACCAATTGGTGTCTTCACATTTCCAAAAGCTCCAGAAACGAAGCCTCACCACCGGATACAGTTTTGTGTCATATCTATAGAATATTAGTATTAAGAATAATGACTTGCAACTATAATAACTGACAAACGATTATTATTAGGTACTTGAAACTAAATAATTGCTTGAAAAAAAATGAGTATCTTATTCAAGACATATTTTGGGAGGGGTCTTACTTTTCTGCTGAAGATACAGATGGCCTATTCTAGGCTTTGTCGACAGCACGTAGGGGTAAAAACGTGCACGTGTGTGTGTGTGTGTGTGTGTGTAGGAGTGTCTAACCTAAATCAGTGGTCGGTACTACAAATACGGGATGCAGTTTCTTTTCCGGTGTCAATCATAAACCGGCCATGTCAAAGTTGGAAAGAGAAACGAGAATGTTAAAATTTGGCTCATACCGCGGATGATTACGTTAAATCGTCTTCCATTCATAGCCCGTTGAAGAATATTTTTATATAGTTTGCTTGGGTAAAACTGTTATCGTATTAAGACGTCGTGATGAACTGCTGTCAGTTGTCACATTAAAATCAAATGCAATTTTTTTTTTATTTGACAAGTATTTCATTGTTTCTTTTTATTTTTATCATTGTGTTTTGATTATGATAAGAAATAGAAATCTTGGTCCACTCACTGATAACGAATAATAACAGTGTGTAAATCAAAAGCGAGAAATTTGTTCTGTAATGATGATATGTGATTTAAACTTAATCGACATAGTGTCCTTTTTTGTGTTTATACACCGTCTACTAAAACCTAAAGAGGCGTTGAACTACTTTTGATATGATTCTACATGTATAATTACAACATATTGTAGATGTGTTCGTAGTGTAATGTTTATCACCATAGCAAATGGACACGGCGACACGATTTCAAATCCTGGACGAGGCTGATTGCATTTCACATAGCACTAATACCCTTGGGAAAGATATGAATCCAATTATTCCCCTTCCAGTAATGGTCAAACAGTAGGACGGGCAACCAGTCTAGAGGAAGGAAAACTTTGAATTCAAACTTGTTAAACTCCGCTTAAAAATTGACTTTGTGTCATCCTACTCGTGCAGAGAGGTTGGGTAAATACGTGTTATCTATTCGAATTGCCTCACCTCAAAGATGAAGATATCATATAATAGATGGGTGTAGCATTCAAATTAATTCCTGAGCCGTTAAACGCTTGGAAAAATGCAGCGTGTCGATCAGTATGATTGACAGATATTGAACGCGAGGTAAACCTGAGAACACTGCTTTTATTGGATATTTTCTGTCAGGCAACCAAAACGGTCCTAGAGTTAGAAATAAGTTAGTGAGAAACTCTCTATCCGAGCGGTTGAATACTCTATCTTGCTCACTGATTCGCTGTAAGCCGCAGCAGGTAATGAAAAGATGAGTCGCTAAGAAATAAAAAATAATATGTGCACATAAAATTTGTCGTTGCGTTTTCATAGATCATCTCAGTAGAGAAGAACTTAGAACAACTGAAGATGATGAAAAAAGACACCGAATAAGAACAAAGATAAAAGATACATAACGACAAAAGGCAATCGACAGCCAACATAAAGAACTAAAAAGGTGAAAGTCGATCGCGATTGTAAAGAAAGGATTCTCATGGGATTAGAACAGGTGGACAATTCAACAGAAGTCCCAAGTTATTGAACTTTACTTTAGAAACAAGTGACCCATTATTTACCCAACAGTCAGTAATACTCCTGAATCCGGATTGCTGGTTACTGAGACATCGTGCCACATGTCCCGTTCTCCATACTCTGTGCTTGTGCACCAGGCTACATGCAATTGTGAGATATTTTATTATCGCATTTTATTTGTTTTATTTTTGGTTTGAAATCTAATTGATATATCAATTTTTACTAAGTCTCAGCAAATGAACTTTTTGAGTAAAAACTTTCGAATTAGGATGAATATTTTTAAGAGAATGTTGGATTCGAACTTGGATCGTCTGGTTCATTTCCGACGACGAGTGATAATCGTTACGCCACATGCTGCGATTAGAATTTAAGTGTGAAAGACATAGAATATATTTGATTGAACTTTAAACTAGTTTCAACTTGATTCTATAAGAGGTACGTTTTTCACGATAAAAGGTTTTATTCTTTTTAGATTGCACTAAATTACACAAGACGAAAATGGAAACGTGGACAATTCGGCAGAGGTCACAAACCGTTGAACTTTACTAACAAGAGCTTCATTATTTCAGCGCAGAGAGCTTGCCGACGTGTTAACAATGTTTGGAATGCACCCCCGCCCAGAGAACATGTCATCCGTCGTTGGATGGCGCAAGTTGGCGAAAATAGGAGTCTCCAAAACTCATATCGAATTGGGAAAACAAAAGTAAAAAAACAAACATCACGAACCAAGGAGAATATTAAAGCTGTGAAAGATGTCTTAGCCTTCAGAATCCGTGAAGAGAGGTTCTGCAGAACTCCCAAATATTGAGATATTTTTAACCACGTTTTGAGCATTGGATCGATATGTCTTGTTTACTAAATTTTTATCAGTCTCACATACAGGCCTCAAGGTGCCGACCTTGTCGGCTGAACCTGTAGAATACACTGACTACATCTCTGTAGAAGGTTAAGACACCCCTCAAAGAGTGTCCTGGATATGACTCTTAATCGTCTGATGATGAGGCTCCAGTTCTAGAGCTTTGGGGAATTCAGAAAACTCCTTCATTGTAATTACACCTGGGTCCACTCTGACCTGGAGAGGTAGTACCTAATAGGGTCCCATCTAGGGGTCAATTAGAAATATACAATCATTTTTTTAACTTAAAACGATTCAATTATGAGCAAAAAAATTACTGAAGTTAAATTGAATTCTTAGTATTACATAGCAAATCCTGGAACTGTGTGCAAATAAATGAATTTTGGCTCATTGAAAGGCGTCACATACGAACTGTCCATGGGTGCCTCTGGTGGTGTAATGGTAAGCAAACTCGATTAGCAAACCTACACGAGTGAGTTCGAGTCTCATTGGGTGCCCCTTTCATATAGCCTTGTGCCACATCTAAGCAAAATTCTTAGTAAATTACCACCTACAAAAGGGGGTGTCCTCGTGGTGTAATGGTTAAAGCGATGGACTGCGGAGTCGTAGTACGCGAGTTCGTTCTCCAGTCGTGCTATTACGTTCACTTTCGGGCAAATACCCTTGGGAAAGGTATGAACCCCCTTATCCTCCCAGCTATGGGTTAAATAGTACTGTTCTTCTAGGAGAATGGCTTTGGCATTAAATAACCTACAAAGAGTTGATATGCCATTAAACAAAGAAACCAAAGCAAACCACCTACAAACTGTTCATTTATAAATTATATATCTAATATATCACTCAATAGGATTTGACATTACAAAACCTATCAGAGCTAAATATGCCATAAAACACAAGGCTGCATAGAGTCGTATTATTTACTTAGCTTTGATTAGTTGGGTTTCATTTGTTTAATGGCATATAAACCTTCTGGTTTATTTAATGCTAAAGTCATCCTTCTAGGAGAACAGTAGTAGTGCTATTTAACCCATAGCTGAGAGGGTAAGGGGGTTCATATCTTTTCCAAGGGTATTTGTCCAAAAGTGAACGTAATAGCGCGACTGGAGTTCGAACCCGCTAGTTACAATTCTGCAGTCCAGCACTTTAACTATTTCACCACGGGAATACCTCACTCAGCTTTGATTAGTCGAGCACACAGGCCCCATATAGTTTACAGTACTTGCTATAATTATTTACTAAGTTTGTATTACTTTGGCACATAGACCTCAGGTTGCTTTCGCTACCTAAAAATATATGATGGTCACTCAAGATTTTCACCTTGAAACAAAAATATTTCTGTTTCATATTTCCGGCTCCAGTTGTAGACAGGTAATTTCGAAAATTTTTTTTTTTTCAATGTATCGTTTCTTGATAGCAACAAAATTCTCTTGGTTTAATTCATACAAATAAAATGTCTTCTCAACAGATATAAATTTGGCAACCTGATAGACTATGCTGCCATACCCTTTCTAGCGTTTCTGGACCAAACTGTATATCACGAATGTCATAATCTTTTTAAAAAAATAGGCATTTTAAAAACTATTTCTTTTGTAGATACCCTATATACAAGATCGCATAAGATTCCGCGACTCTATTGGCGCAAACTTGAATATACCAACAGATTCCCCTGAAAAGAGTTAAGACCTCTCCCAAAAAGGGTCTTCTGGGTTTGTCGCTGAACTCTACTGGTGGTTCTCTAAGTCTAAATCTCTGAGGAATATGATTCACCCTTTTATTGCCATTATTCCAAGGTCCACTGTGGCCTGGATTAGGGGTCCCTGTTAAGGTTCTATCTATGGGGCAAATAAAACTGTTCAATCATTTACTAAGGATGATGATCAGCATCATCATGTCGTGCTGCCAGCACGGATATCCCTGACCCTCTCTCACCACTTCTCCCTATCGTTCAACGCTTCTGGCAGGTCCTCAGGGCAGCATCCCGTATCCTCACATAGCTGCTGTATGTAGGTTCGGGCTGGTCGTCCTAACTTTGCTCGGCCATATGAGGGGGTCCATAGGAGTACATCACTTATGAGCTCGTCCCTGGTTCTCCAACAGTGTATGGGTTGTTGCCCCCAGGACTTGTACAAAATTGCTCGCAGCATTCTTGTGTAGTTGCCGTCAAGCTTTTTCTCCATCCGTTTAGTTAGCGTCCATGTAGTGCATCCATATAGCAATATCGAGACGACCGTTGCTTGAAAGAAACTGCATTTCATAAGGATGATAATTATTAGTAATTTGAAACCACACAGCTGTCTGTAAATTATATTCGATAGGAGTATTACTCATGTTAAATAGCAATACGTGAAACCATTTAACTTTGTATCAAATAGAATCATTCGTGTTAGATACGAATATTTGAAACCATTTAACGATTTACAAACAAATGAACCCTGTCAACTAGCTTTTAAATAAAGTTAATAACAAACTATTCACTTAAAAATCATATATAAATAGGATTTGGCGTTAAATTACCCATAAGGGTTGATATACCATAAAATACCAACCAACCAACTTGAATATAACTTCGATCTAAAGAGTCACTGCATAACCTATACCTATAGAAAGGCTGATAGTTAAGATAATAAAGTTTTTACTTAACATTATGTTATCAAAGCTATAATGTATTGGTGAAGGGGTTTAATATATTTGGAATATCGAAGAAAACACAGAAGGCTACATCAAGGTCTAGATTACATAGTTTATTTAGGGTATTGCATTGATTTTAATTGTAATACAGATATTTTGAAATGATTACTAAAAGGTGGAATATTTTCTGTTTATGTTGAAGAAATACTTATGCCAGCAAGGGCAAAAGTTAGGGGTCATTCATGAGACAAAGTCTTCCATTACTCGAGTATATACGATAGTCATTAGCAATGAGAAGGAAAGAAAGAAAATCCAAATTCAGATATACCTTCAGTTCTTTAACCAAAAAAAAAAAATTCTTTTTTTGTATAGATTTAACAAATATCTGGAACAGATGAACCACCTGGGTCCCGTCAAAAAAAAAAAAAAAATAGAAATAAAATGTTTTTTCTGAATTAATTTTCTTGTTTTGCGTTCAGAAAACCTTTCTCGACTTAGGCAATTTGTTAGATTTGAGGAAGAAAAAAAAAGATTTTTCATATTAGGATATGGTGTTTTATTTAGAGTTACAATTCCGAAACGATCTCTAACTTTCCGACATGCATTTACACGTGTTATCTTTCCCTTTTCCCAAGAGGAGGAAGTGGTCGAGAGGAAGAAAGGGAAGTGGAGGAAAAGCCCTTGTAGTAGGAGTGGAAAAAATTATTTGGACGCAAGTTTTTTTTAATGACGTAAGCTTTACTAGAAAGTTGACTTTTGTAAATAAAACTAAAAAAATTAAATAATTTTTTTTCTAGACGGGTTATTCAGCTTTGCCGAAAAGTCTCTAATGATAGATATTTAGAAGCTTGACAAACTGTGTTACGTTAAAGGGTACTATGGATTTTACAAACAAGTCGGTGGTATCTTTATAGCGAGGCAGCTACTGTAACATTGTTTTTATCAGTGACCTTAGAGAAGAATGTCTTATTGACCAGTATGGAATTTCAGATTAATAATAAACAACAAATCATGAATGGTATGGTGATGTTGTTGTGGTTTTTCTTAATAAGTCGGTGTGTAAAAAATAGTTTTGGCTAAAAGAAATTTAAACCAAACGTTTGGAGCGTTGGGTGATTGGCAAGTGTCATTGAAAATGACAATAAGAAATTCGATAATGGAATTTAGGTTATGCAATGACACAACGGAAAAACAAATCCTAGAGATTGACATAAAAAGTTTTGGGCTGAAGATAAAAGACGAGCCAAACGAGAACAGAGGGAATGCTCAAAAATATGAGACGAAAGTTCAAACCTCTTGTTTGTGTCAAACCATGTACTACAGCTGGAAGATGAATCAACATGACTTAGCAATTACTCAAGTATAATAAAAACATAAAAAAAAAAACTGGCACCAATTAAGAATCAAATTCACTAAATCAGTAGTCCAGTCGGCTGGAGCTGTAAACTGACTGTATCTCTGCAGAAGAGTAAGACCCCCCTCCTAACAACGAGTGTCCTGTATATAGCATTAAACAATCAGACGGTGAGACACCAGCCCTGAAGCTTCGAGGAATATGGAGTACTCCTTCATTTCCATGACTCCCAAGTCCACTTTGATCCGGAGTGAGAGTAGCTGATAGGGTCCTATCTATGGGTCAAATACAACCGTTTGACATTTTAACTGTGTGCAAAAAATGACCTACGTTAGATCAAACGGTTAGAAATAGATCTACGTGGTGTATTCAATAAGTTTCCAGACATTTTTCTACAGGCATTTAAGATTGTCGTAGACTCTTGAAAGTTCAATATGTTATTGCTATACATCTTATGAGAGGACTGACCAATTTTTATGATTTCAGATTCCAATGAACAGCTACAGCAGCAATTGGAATACACCCTACTAAAGCCTGATTGTCACAGCTGGTGAATTTCAAAAATGCGATCTGGACGTGACGACACTTTAGAAGAACGATATGCAATAAAATTATGTTTTAAACTTGGAAAAAAGGCCACAGAAACGTATGGAATGCTTCAGACTGCTTTTGGAGCATCTTGCATGAATCGAGCATGAGTTTTTGAGTGGCATAAGAGATTTAAGGAAGGCAGGGAGTCAGTGAGGGATGATGAGAGGTGTGGGAGGAGTAAGGAAGTCAACAGACCACAGTTGATTGGCCAAACGGTTAGGGTTACTATGTTGAGGTTTTAAGGTAGTTCAGGAAGAGATTCCTAGGGAAGAGGCCAGCATTCTTCAAATCGGGTCAGTGGCATTTCCACCAGGACAATGCACCAGTCCACAACTCCATCCTTGTCACAGACTATTTGACCAAGATGGGTATCAAGACAGTTCCTCGTCCTCCCTATAGTCCAGACCTTGCTCCCTGTGACTTTTGCTTATTCCCTAAGTTCAGAGGCTGTTGTTATGAGACAATTGAGGAGATGAAAGAGGCTGTGACGAAGGTCATTAACACGCTGACACAAGAGGACTTCCATGGGGCCTTCCAGAAGTTGTTGGACCGGTACAACACGTTCATTGCAGCTGGTTGGGATTACTTCGAAGGGGACTAGATTTTAATGAGTGTACTATCAATAAAAGTACCCATATGAAAAATTGTCTGGAAACTTATTTAATGATCCTCGTATTTGACCATTCAACTGTGTGTAAACAAATGACTGATATTTAATTGAGTTGTTAGCATTACTTGAACTCATTTATCTGTATGCTAAGAAATAATTAATGTTGAATAGAATTATTAGTGTTGATTAGCAATACTTGAAACTCTCTATGCCTAAATCTATTTGTCAGTGTTACACAGCGATGTTTGAAACTATTTAACTGGGAGCAAATAACTCTATTTGTCATCAATATTTGAAACTATGTGAGCGCAAACAAATGATTAATACTAAATTGAACAATTCGTGGAGGAATACTAGGAACAATTTAACTGTGTGCAAACAATAGTATTACTTTTTTTAAGTTGGTGACAGTAGTCGAGGACCACCAGAAGGCTCACTTTTCAATAGCTACTACACCTCGGTGTAGGGGAGGGCGCTACTCCTTTCCCTGGATTGCTCCACTTTACCCTTGATACGTACCTTATATTGCTGAGTGTTAAGCAAGGTGGTATCAAGTACCATTTTTAAAGTCTTTGGTATGACGCGACCCGGGATTGAACCCCGGTCTCCCGAATCATTGGCAAACACTCTACCCACTTACCCACGAACTATTGACGTGGAAGTGAATTATGTAAATAACGATAGTATGAAGAAAATGCAAAAAGAAAATATTTCTAAATGTGATGAATTTATTTTGATGTAAAGTCAACGTAAACGTTTCGGTTTTAATAGACCTTCATCAGGTTTGGTTTGGTTTCTTTGCATATACTTTTTCCCTTTTAGTTATTATGATGAAAACATCAATCTTTGTTCAAGCAATATTTTCACCTTCTTAAAGTCCTAAGAAAGGTTTATTAAAACCTAAATGTTCTAACGTAGACTTTACATCAAAAAACATTCATCACACAAGGATTACTTTGTTTTTCTATTTTCTTCAAATTATTGACTTACAAATGTATAACCACTTAACTGCGTGCAAACAAATGACCTCTGACTCGTTTAAAAATGTTCTTTAGAAACTCTGCGTTTACAAATCATTTATGTTTAAAGAGGATTTGGAATTAAATAACCTACAATGGTTGATATGCCATAAAACCATACCAAACCAAATCCTATATATTTGATATATATGTATAAAGAAGCTTTGGCATTGAATAACCTACAATGGTTGATATGCCATAAAACCAAACCAAATCATATATATTTAATATATATGTACAAAGAAGATTTGGCATTAAGTGACCTACAATGGTTGAAATGCCATTGAATCCAACCAAACAAAATCATATATTTTTAATATACACATATGAAGAGGATTTGGTATTAAGTGACCTACAAGGGTTGATATGCCATTGAACCCAACCAAACCGAATATTTAATATATACGTATGAAGAGGATTTAGCTTTAAGTGACCAACAAGGGTTGAGATGCCATAAAACCAACCCAAACCAAATCATATTTATTTAATGTATATATATAAAGAGGATTTGGCATAAAGTGACCTACAGGGGTTGATATGCCATTAAACCAAACCAAACCAAATCAAATATATTTAATATATATGTATAAAGAGGATTTGGCATTAAATAACCTATAATGGTTGATATGCCATAAAACCCAACCAAACCAAATCCTATATATTTAATATATATGTATAAAGAGGATTTGGAATTAAATAACTTACAATGGTTGATATGCCATAAAACCAAACCAAACCAAATCCTATATATTTAATATATATGTATAAAGAAGATTTGGCATTAAATAACCTATAATGATTGATATGCCATAAAACCCAACCAAACCAAACCAAACCAAATCATATATATTTAATATATATATATATAAAGAGTATTCGGCTTTAAATAACCTACAAGGGTTGATATGTCATAAAACCCTACCAAACCAAACCACTATTACAGTAATGTTCTGCAAAACCAGTTTGTTAATCTCAGCCCAACGATAATGCTATTTAACGAGAGACGTTTGGTTTAGAATAAATTTTGTCTCTGAAACCATTCATGACTCTAAAGTCATCATCTGATGAAGGTTTCGTTGGCTGCACAACTCACTGACTGTTCCTAATGAGTTCGAATTTGATTGGATGTCCCAAAGCTGACCTTAATAGATTATTTAGGGTATCTCGTGTAATATAATGATAAGCGAGTTTAGCAAATAGACTATCACGAGTGAGTCCGATGCTCACTAGGTGCCCCATACACCTGGCTCTGAGACCAAGTCTGCTAAGCGTAGAAGACACTGACTTAGCTCGGCTTACTTAGGCACAAGGCCTGAAATATGGAGCACTCGGTTAGAATCGAACTTGACTAACAATGATCAGCTAGTCTTGCTTGTTAACTATTAAAACAAGCGAACTGCCCAAACACGGTTTAGTAGTCATTTATAATTAACTTAGTCTGGCACAAGGCCTGAAATATGGAGCACCTTGTTAGAATGTTTATAAACAGTTGTCGGGTAGCTTCGGTTGCTAACCATTATACAACGGGAATAGTCCAAGATCGGTTTAGAACTCATTTACTTTACTTAGTCTGGCACAAGGTCTGGAATATGGAACACTCTGTGAGAATCAATTTTTTCTTATAAGGATCGGTTGGCCTAAGTTAAGCTTGATAAATAAACTCAGTTTATCAGATCCCCCAGTCGGTGGGGCTAACAATACGTAGACTGTATCCCCTGCAGAGGGGTAAGAACTCCCCCTCCAACTAAAGAAATGTTCTGGATATGAGACTAAACTGGATCTTACAGTGAGGCTCCAGTTCTCGACTTCTGGTGAGTGTGTAGTATTTATTGCTATTACTCCCAGGTCCACTCTCACCCAGAATGTAGTTCCTGTTCGGCTCCCATCTTAGGGGTCAAATAGATCTTTTTAAAAATCATTCGATTGGACCTTGTGTAAATTTTTTTTAAAGAAACAGGTACACGAAAAATGTTTATATGAACGTACAATGAATGCTATTCACTAACCTCTATACATAAACTAACCCTATACTGGTTGACATGCATTTAAAATCAATCAATCACTCAAACAATGGACCATTATTCCACACAAATTGTCCAAGCTGGTTTTAGCTGTCATTTACTTAGTCAAGTATGTAGTCTGAAATTAATAATAATGGCTTGCGAGCCTAAGTTAAGTTTAAGTCATCAGTGCCGGTAATTTGAGTTTTTGAAAAGGGCATTTCCTGTGAGCTGCAAAAGAAACTTTTGTGTTCAGAAAATGGAATAAAATTCGCTGCGACGGTTATTTTTTTTTTTTTTTTTGAGAAAGAGAGAGAGAGAGAGAGAGAGAGAGAGAGAGAGAGAGAGAGAGGGAATTGTTTTTTGATTAGCGATTATTTAATTGTGCTTTAGAGAGAGAAAACAACAACACCAACACTTTCTTTTTTTGTTGTTGTTGTTCTTGTCGTTCTTGGACAAGTAATATCTTGCATCGATTGTCGCCGTCAGTCACGTGTCCCTTGCACTGAGATTAATACAGTCATTCAAAAGATTTTGCTAATGTAGCAAGGAAATCTGGATGGGGTGGAGGAGTGGGATTCTTTGAGAGGGGTGGGAGGGATGATAAAATAATGCACTAACCTACTCAACCTACTATTTTTTTTTTGCTGTTGTTTTTTTTTTTTTTTTTTGCTTCTCCCGACCCACTTCCAGTCAACCAATGTCCAGCCGCCCAGGTGTTTTGGAAGGACGACACAAAATGCATTGTTAGTGACTTAAAAGACAGCAGTATGGCGAGAAAAGAACAGTCGGTCATCGTAGAGAAGAAGAAAGAGAAAGATAGAGAATTTAATATATGTAAGAGTGCGCGCGTGCGATGGTGTGGGGAGGGGACGAGATTGAAGCTGACGTCATTTGCAAGATTCGACATGTTCGTCATCTTGGCTGGTTTTATCCAGTTTATAGTACCGAGAGGTAGCCCAACAACAACAACAACAAAGCAGTGAGGGTCGGAGAGAGAATATGGTAATCCTATTCAAGAGTAAGATCGATTAGTCTTCAAGATGATTTCCATGGAAACTTTTTGTTTGAAAATAGAAAAAGAATCGCAATAATAGCAAGCACAAAGCAATTAAATTCAATAGTTTTTTTGTCAGGACAAAAAAGAAAAACAACAGATATCCTCATCTTAAATTTCAAAATAAATATAACAAATACACCATTCTGGATTATATAGAGCGAACCGAACTGTCTTTCTTAATTGTTCTGAAACTGTGACAATTTTCTTTTTTTTTTAATTTAAATATATTTTTGAACACTCCTGGAAAAGAAAGTTTTTGTTGCATTTTTTTCTTTCATACAACGGAACAAATACGATATATCAACCTCCTATTAAGGTTGATAATAGATTTATGAACTATCGGTAGATCCGTGGGCATTAAGGGGACTTATGCCAGAAGAGTGGATACTTTGACGACCATATTCTGACACGGTGAGATGACAGATAAATCGAGGGCTGCATAAAGTTTACCCCCAGTTGGGAGTGGGAAGAACAAATGGATTCAAGCCTTTTTAAAGGGCACTAGTGCAAAATGAAACGCAGTCTCGTCTAGGATTTCAACTCAGGTCACCGGTTCCATTTTCTACGACGATAACCGTTAAGCAAAGGGCACCGAACAATGGAGGTAAGAGCTTTTAAAAAGTTAATTGTAGGAGAGTGGTGAGCTTGAATTCTCACTCGCACTTTATCGATTATCGTGACATGCCAATGATGATACGTTTTGTTGAGAAATTTACCGATTGGAAAAGAAGACATAACAGCAAAGCGAAAGCAAACAACTTCGATCGGAATTCGATCTCTATTCTAGAATTCTCGCTGATAATCTTTACACAACTTGCGAATTATTTATTCATACGAAGGATTGCTGGAAAGTTCTTGGCTGAACCAAGAAGCAAACAATCTAGAACCATGAAACACATTTAGCACACCGTTTCAAACGTTTCTTTCAAACGACAAACCGGTGTGATTGCACGCGAGAAAACCTGAATATGACTAAAAAAGGTAAATCTTTAGCAAGAAATCGAAATTCTTTTGACAACAGCACTAATAATGCCTTGTCCAGTCGGCTGGCGCAGTAGAATACACTGACTGCACTTCTGCAGAGGGGTAAGTGCCCTAGATATGACACTAAACAATCTGATGGTGAGGTTCCAGTGATGCTGGTGCTTTGGGAAATGCGGAGCACCCCTTCATTGCCATTGCACCCAGGTCTACTCTGGCCTGGAATGGTAGCACCTGATAGGGCCCTATTTACGGGTTAAATAGAACTAACTGCATACTTATGCTAAACTGAATTGTTTGAATTAGAATTGTTTAACTAAACTGAATAGCTTTGAATAGAAATGTTTTTGACAATTAAACCGTACTTATATTTAAAC
This sequence comes from Sepioteuthis lessoniana, assembly GCA_963585895.1. Taxonomy (NCBI): domain Eukaryota; kingdom Metazoa; phylum Mollusca; class Cephalopoda; order Myopsida; family Loliginidae; genus Sepioteuthis; species Sepioteuthis lessoniana. The sequence goes on from CAUZXS010003312.1 coordinate 65,466, forward strand.
TGCGTGCTTATGATAACTGTTTTTGACATTGAAAATGTACTTACACTAAACTGATTTGTTTAGAACTGTTTTGACATTTAAATGTGTGCAAACAAAACCTGTACTTATACTAAACTGAATTATCTGAATTAGAACAGCTTGACTAAACTGAATAGCTTGAAATAGAAATGTTTTTCACAATTAAACTGTACTTACATTTAAACTGCGTACTTATGCTGAACTGAATTGTTTGAAATAGAACTATTTTCATAAAAATTGATTTGGCGTCAAATAACCTGCAAAGGTTGATATGCCATAAAACCCAAAGAATCAACAACTAATAATGCCATAATGGTAAAATACATCAAGTTGATAATCCAAAACAGAATATCAAGTCTAGCTTATGGGAAGAAAGAGATGAGACGGTTAATGAGAGAATAAACGAATTCCTGCAAATTAGCGCAGAGTACGAGACTTGGAACAACTGGATGAGAAAAGTGTTCCACTGGGAATTATGCAAGAGATTAAAATTTGACAGCCAAATGGTATATCCAGAAATCAGAATCCGAACAGAAGGATGAGATCCATAAAATTCTCGGAGATTCTGAGATACAAACCAATTACGTCATCCCAGCCAGAAAAGTATAACCTAGGTTTGTTTGTTTGTTTTTCTTTATTTAATGGTATATCAACCTTTTTAGGCTATTTAATGCCAAAGCCATCCTTCGAGAAGAACAGTAGCGGTACTATTTAACCAATAACTGGGAGGATAAGGGGGTTCATATCTTTCCCAAGGGTATTTGCCCGAAAGTGAACGTAATAGCGCGACTGGAGTACGAACTCGCTTACTACGATTCCGCAGTCCATCGCTTTAACCATTACACCACGAGAACACCCCCTGTAACCAAGGGTTAACTGATAAAAAAAAATGCTATCAAGTGAATTTTGCTATTCCACCGGACTACAGTGTGAAAATTAAAGAAAGTGAAAAGATCAACGAATACTTGGACCTTGCCAGAGAACTAAAAATGCTCTGGAACATGAGGGTGACGGTGATACCAATGGTAGTTGGTGCACTTGGAACGGTCGCCAAGAGCTTGGAAAAAGAATTGAGGAACTGAAAATCAGAGAAAGAATTGAGATATCCAGACCATAAAATTGTTCGGCTAGAATAATTAGAAGAGTCCTAGAAACCTGTACAGTTGTTTATCTGACTCTAATGCAAGGAGTGAAATAATAATATATAAACATATGATGCAAAAAAGATCAAATGAATAAACAGCTATCTGGTCAACAAAACCTATAACAGATGATGCCTCTAGAATTAGGCATAGTTTCGGGACCAAATACTCATTACCAATTACTTGGAATACCCCAGCAGTATCATACAAAGCCACGAGATACTATTGGTTTCCCGTCATATTATGGGAATGCTAAATCAAGATGCAACATCTTTGTATAATCATTTGTTGTATTCATAACTTTTCAGCAATGCAGTGTTAATTCAATCATGTTAGATTTGAATTAAATGACAAGCTGACACGTCATTTCACTGAACGCGAACGAGAAAAGAACTTCCGTAAAATTAACGTGTGAAGCCTGTGTATAAAATCTCAATAATTGTTAAATTGTAGATTGGTTTGATATAGTTTGGTTTCTTTGTGTTTCTGGCCTATCAACCTTCGTGTGTTACTTAATACCAAAGCCATTCTTGTAGTGGTACGATTTAACCAATAGCAAAGGTGTGAGATGGTTCATCCGTTTACCGTAGGTATTAATTTGAAACTAAACATAATAGTACGACAAGAGTTCAAACTTACTAATATGTCCCAGTCCAGTGCTATAGTCTCTAATCAATGAGGATTCCTCCAAATCAAGCGAGAGAGAATAAACACGGTTATAAATCGAGTGATTTTAAAGGCAGGTCAACCAGTCTAGGGTTATTTTATGCCTGGAGGTTAGATTATCACTTTCATTGTACCTTCATATTTTTATATAGTTGCTTTTAACAGTTTTTGCGCACAGTTATGTGGTATCAAGTATTCTTATATAACACAAATAATCTGTACACGGTTATATGGTTTCAAGTATTCTTATCTAATACTTAGCCCAGTCAGCTGGGGCTGTAGAATACACCGACTGCACCTCTGTAGAGGAGTAAGACCCCCCTAACGAGTGTCCTGGATATGACACTAAATAATCTGATGGTGAGGTTCCAGTAATGCTGGAGCTTTGGGGAATGCGGAGTACCCCTTCATTACCATCGCTCCCAGGTCCACTCTGGCCTGGAGTGGTAGCACCTGATAAGGGTCCTATCTATGGGTTAAATAGAACTAAACTGTGCTTCTTTCACTATACTGATTTTTGCATTTAAACTGCGTATTTATGCTAAACTGAATTGTTTAAAATAGAACTGCTTTGAGATTGAAACTGCGTACTAGTGTTGAACTGAATTGCTCGAAATAAAACTGTTTTGACGTCTAAACTGTGTACTTATGCTAAACTGAATTATCTGAAATAAAACTGTTTGACATTTAACTCTTGCCCAGTCTATCTATGGGTTAAATAGAACTAACAGCATACTAATGCTAAACTGAATTGTTTGAATAAACTGAATAGCTTGAAATAGAAATGTCTTTGACAATTAAACCGTACTTACACTTAAACTGCGTGCTTATGCTTAACTGAATTATTTGAAATAGAACTTAGTCTGCCCAACTATTTACCCATAGCTGGAGGGAGAATAATTGGATTCATACCTTTCCCAAGGGTATTAGTGCTATGTGAAATGCAATCAGTCTCGGCCAGGATTTGAACTCGTGTCGCCGTGTCCATTTCCTACGACGATAACCATTACACAACGAGCACCTCCGTTGACACCACTGGCACCTCCGATGATCACATAATCCCCCAGTGACAAACTCGTATGTAAATTTCTATAAATTCCAAGATTTATTCAGACGTTTCTTCATTATTCAGGGCTACTTTTTGGGGGGTTATGCTTGGTTACCACCATCATGGTCGTTCATTTTCGGGAAAGGTACGAACCCCGTCCCAGCTATGAGTTAAATAGCATCACTGCTGTTCTTCTTGAAGGATAGCTTTAGCATTAAATAACTCTGGAAGGTTGATATGCCATTAAACAAAGAAACCCAACCTAACCATTATGGTGGAAGAGAAGCAGCTCAGAAAATTCGGGAAGTGGAATGAGCTGGAACAATTCTTCAAAACTGGTTTAAGGGCAGTAACTTATCTCTTAAAACAAAACCAAGCCAGCAGTTGATGAGTTAAAATGTAAGAAAGAGCACTAGAATATTATCAGAAGAACAAGAATCATCGATGTCGTGAATGATTTTTTAATAAACTTCAAAAACAGGCAGAAATTCTTTGTGAGGTCTTTGAGATGAAAGCACAGTGTCAAGCTGATATTTGCAAAACTCTTCTAGAAAATTAATTCAATATAATTTTTCTACTGAAAACAAAAAAAAAAGTAGCATACAACAAGAATTAGATTAGTTACAAAACAGAATCAATAAAGAAATTTCCTGTTCTGTTGGGAACTGAGCGATAATTTTCTGTGGGTCTGCATTTGCGCTAAACGTCAACAATTAATCAGCCTAATGATGTAGAGATGCAAAAAATAATTGTCTCCTTTAGATAGTTTACCTGTCCGTTTGGAGGCTTTGTGGAGTGTCACTGAACAATCTCAGAAACCTCGAATTCTCGACTTCTCTTTGCCTCTGTTCTTTGAACAGTAGATATGTTGCCCCTGTCTTTGCCAAGGAACGGTAAATACACGTGGGGATATTATGTACACTAATGAAGTAAGCCTTTTTCAATTTTATTCCCCTTCTACAAACTGGCTGTTGATGGAACAATATATTTTTATCTGTTGGAACATATGCGTGTATTTCTTTTAGTACCATAGCTATGTAAATTATATATAAAATGTTAAATGTTCTTATATGTACAAATGAATTCATCTTGTCTTTCCTTCCGTTGTGTTCAGTGTTAGTATATCATAGATACACCAATATTAATCTTGGTCCTTTATGAGTAAGGACTGCTTCCCTTACCCCTAGGCAAAAAGATAATGGAAATAGCAATAACTTGCCAATCAGAATTCTTCACTCCTTCTTAAATATCATTTATATCATTTCTGTCTTGATTGGACACAAACTGTAGTGTATGAGGTAAAACAAATGTAACGTAAGGGCATTAGGTTCGTCGTTGCATTGACTGTCTACAAAATCTCTGATGACAGGTCAAAGGTCATATACATACAAAGACAAAGTTTTAAATACGGACATTCTGAAAAGTAGAATTTTGATGTTTGAAAGCAGCGTCGAATGTGGGAGAGATTGGAGATTGATTGATTGATTTTAACAGCATGTCAACCCATCTTGTGCCATTTTAGGCCAAGAGATTAGGGAATTGCGTTCATTGTACGCTCGTATTTACATTTTTTGTTTAATTGTTTCTAAAGACCTCTCTTCTATTTGCTAAGGGTCACATCGAACATACATGGTACATTCAATAAGTTTTCACACTTTTTTGTACAGGCATTTAAGATTGTCGTAGACTCTTAAAAATTCAATATGTTATTGCTATACATCTTATGAGAGGACTGACCAATATTTATGGTTTCAGCTTCAAATGAACAGCTACAGCAGTAATTGGAATACACCCTACTAAAGCCTGATTGTCTCAGCAGGGGAATTTCAAAAATGCAATCTGGACGTGAGGACACTTTAGAAGAACGATATGCAACAAAATTCTGCTTTAAACTTGGAAAAAATACCACAGAAACGTATGGAATGCTTCAGACTGCTTTTGGAGCATCTTGCATGAATCGAGCATGAGTTTTTGAGTGGCATAAGAGATTCAAGGAAGACAGGGAGTCAGTGAGGGATGATGAGAGGTGTGGGAAGAGTAAGGAAGTCAATACACCAGACTTGATTGGCCAAGTAGTTTGGGTTAGGGTTACAATGTTGAGGTTTTAAGGGAGTTCAGCAAGAGATTCCTAGGGAAGAGGCCAGTACTCTTCAAATCGGGTCAGTGGCATTTCCAGCAGGACAATGCACCAGTCCACAACTCCATCCTTGTCACAGACTATTTGACCAAGATGGGTATAAAGACAATTCCTCAGCCTCCCATAGTCCAGACCTTGCTCCATGTGACTTATGGTTATTCCCTAAGCTCAGAGGCTGTCGTTATGAGACAATCGAAATGAAAGAGGCTGTGACGAAGGTCATTGACACGCTCACACAAGAGGACTTCAATGGGGCCTTGCAGAAGTTGTTGGAACGGTAGAACAAGTGCATTGCAGCCGGAGGAGATTACTTGGAAGTGGACTAGAGTTAATGTGTGTACTATCAATAAAAGTGCCCATACGAAAAAAAGTCTGGAAACTTATTTAATGATCATCGTACATCATTTTTAAGCAGGTTGATTTGAGCCAAAGATGAGGCACATATAAGTACACCCACTTCGGGTCAGAGTGGACCTGGGAGTAATGGCAATGAAAGAGTACTCCACATTCTCCAGAACTCAACATCAGATGCAGTTTAACGTTATACCCAGGACACACTATTTTTTGTGGAGTGAGTCTTACCCCGGTGCAAGGGAGGATATAATCAGTATATTCTCATCCTTGCCAACAGGGTGGAAAAGGGAAGAAAAAAGATTAATCTCTTGCACAATTGGTGTAAGATGAATTTTACAAAAATCATCATGTCTTTATTGGCTCGAGAGATAAGAGTCTATGGAAAAAAAAAGGAGATTTGTCACGTTCTTTTTCTGACTTTTCTTCTCCACTGACGATCGTATCACAAAAGACGCAAGCGTCCCTTTCCTGCGATAATTTCTCACGGTTATTTCTCCAAGTGACAAAGTCGAGGTTCACGACATTTTAATGATTTAAAATCTTTTTATCTCTTCAAAAGCATTTCCCTTGCAATTCATATTTTTCAGTTACACATGGAAGATTTATGATTTGTGTTTGGTGGAATTTCAAACACTTTGAAATAATACTAGATGGACAAACTTTTAACTCTGTCCGCTTCTTTTAAACTGCAGGACAGAAAGTTTGCCTCTTTTAAAAGGAAAATAATATCCCGCTTTGATCAATATTTCACTGCTTGACTTCATACTTCTTGGACGACTCACCGAAAACTTAAAGATTTCAAAGTAATCGAAGTTTTACACCAACCAGTGTCCTATCCGGATTTTGCTTCTTTGGACTATTACAAGTTCTGATTCATGACTTGGTTGATGGCTGGTTGCTTGAGTTTTATGGCATATCAACCTTTGTTGGAGGTGCCCTCGGTGTAATAGTTATCGTCGTAGGAAATAGACACGACGACACGAGTTCAAATCCTGGACGAGATTGATTGCATTTCACATAGCACTAATACCTTTGGGAAAGGTATGAATCCAATTATTCTCCCTCCAGCTATGGGTAAATAGTAGGACAGACTGGGTTCTTCAGCTTTGGTGAGGCAACTAGTCTAGGAGAAGGACAACTCTGAATTCAAACCTGTTAAACTCCGCTTAAAAATTGACCTTGTGCCATATCCTGCCCGGGCGGAGGGGTTAGTAAATATGATATCAACCTTTGTAGGTTATTTAACGCCAAATCCATTTTTATACAAATAGTCAATTCTATTTCAAACAATTCAATTTAGCATGAGTACACAGTTTAATTGTCAAAAACGTTTCTATTTCTAGCTATTCCGTTTATTCAAACAGTTCTAATTCAGCTAATTCTGTTTAGAATACGTACAGATTTTGTTTACACACAGTTAAATGTCAAAACAGTTCTATGTTAAACAATTCAGTTTAGTGTAAATACAGTTTCAATGTCAAAAACAGTTCCATTTCAAACAATTCAGTTTATCATAAGCACGCAGTTTAAATGTAAGTACAGTTTAATAGTTAAAAACATTTCTATTTTAAGCTCTTCCGTTTAGTCAAACAGTTCTAATTCAAACAATTCAATTTCTGATAAGTATGCAGATAGTTCTATTTAACCCATAGATAGGGCCCAATCAGGTGCCACCATTCCAGGCCAGAGTGGACCTGGGAGCAATGGCAATGAAGGAGTGCTCCGCATTTCCCAAAGCCCCAGCATCACAAGAGCCTCACCATCAGATTGTTTAGTGTCATATCCAGGACACTCATTGGGGGGTCTTACCCCTCTGCAGAGGTGCAGTTGGTGTATTCTACAACCCCAGCCGATTGGCCAATACAAAGAGTTAATGTCAAAACATTTTTATTTCAGATTATTTAGTTTAGCATAAGTACATAGTTTAGGTGTCAAAACACTTCTATTTTAAACAATTCAGTTTAGCATAAATATGCAGTTTAAATGCAAAAAAAACTAAGTTAACTCAAAGCACGTTTTAGTTCTATTTAACCCATAAATAAGACCCTAAACCGGTCCAGAGTGGATCTGGTAGCGATGGCAAAGCTCCAAGATTACTGGAACCTCACCATCAAATTGTTTAATGTCATATCAGGACACTCGTTGAGAGATTCTTATCCTTCTGCAGAGGTGCAGTCGGTGTATTCTACAGCTCCAGCCGACTGGGCAACCATGATTTGGTATTTCCCTGCCCAAACACTGAGCTACCGTTAAAGACACGTTTCACTGATGCAACAGGACCTCACCCAGTTAATCCATTCAGGGTCGATCATTTTAGTTTGTTTGGCCCATCAGTTGTGCCGAGAATACACTGACTACATTACTTACAAAAGAGTAAAACATCCTCCTTTTAAAAAGAAGTTATTCTGAATATGACAATAAACAACATTTATTGATGAGGCTATTACTCCCAGGTCAACTCGGAACCAGATTTTTGCGTTTGTTTGATTCTGCAATCTTCTGACAATCCAAGTAAAGTCGGCGACCTGAGTCGAAGGTGATCTGAAGGCTTCCTTTTCAATAGCTACTACACCGTGGTGTAGGGAAGGACGCAACTTCATCCTCTGGAAAGTAAAGTTGGCGACCTTTGTCGAAGGTGACCCCAAGGCTCCCTTTTTAATTGCTACTACACCGAGGTGTAGAGGAGGGCGCTACTCCATTCTCTGAATTGCGCCACTTTACCCTTGATCCTTACATTATTGGTATAACTCGATCTCGGATTGAACCCCAGTCTCCCAGACCTTTGGCGAACAACTTTCCAACCCCAACATTTACACTATTCCATCATCAAATTATATTTGGGGATCTTCCAACTGATGCTTGACAAGGCTTTGCTTAACAATAGCATGGACATCTCACGTGGTGAAATGGTTAGCAAGCTGGATTGGCCAACTATTGGTAGTGCGTTCGATCCTCACAATGTGCTCAATTCTTCTAGCCTTCACCAACTACGCAAAGAAAATAACTTTTCTATGACATCATTTTAAAGGTGCCCACACGAAAAAGTCAGGAAACTTATTTAATGATCCTCGTATATATATATATACTGTCATCTACAGACAGACTGTTTCGTTGTATCACAACTCTTCAGTGTGGCTAGACATGTAGGACGCTTGAAGCTGGGATCGAAACCCGCCCAACTTTACGTTAGACTTAGTATCAGACCACTCGGCCAACAAGCGTACTACGTCAACAAGGGAATTATAACGTATTAAGTAGTAGCGTTCGTTTGTTTACATTTTATACCTTACTGGATACTAGAGTGCTCAATTCGTTTGAAGAGCTTTGCATTATGTGAGCGACAGCCAAAAATTCCTTCGCCAGAGTTCACAACCCTCATGGGGGAGCGTTTTTTTGAGTTTGCCTAGTTTCCTAAAATTGACTGATACTACACTTAGATCCATGCATAAATAAACCCTGTAATTTTCTTTTTAAGCACATAAGTATTTGTTTACCTTCCCTTAAACGGCGACAAATTATTTTCTGCCGTCGCTATTTTTTCTTTTTCTTTTTATGAATGGCGGGAAGATAGAAATTGGTTGCTTATTCAAGCGGAACAATAACATTTCTTTATTTACTTTTTGATCGCTTTTTAACACCTGCAATTTCCAATTTACAGTTTACCCCCCAACAACTCCACTGCCTCTTCCAGGGGTTTGACCAGTCCATCCATCCGACATTCCATTGCTCCAACCGTAGAGCCCTCCTCCACCCAAACCCAACAATAAAGGAGGTGAAACTTTGACTCCTGTCAAAGGTCGACGCACAAATTATTTAATTATATTCTTGGATTTTATATCGCTGTCAAGCACCTTCTCCTCCGCTCGTCAACATGTCAGTACTCAATCGGTGAGACCCGGGAAACCTTTTCTTTCCTCTTCGTTTTTCTTCTTCTTTTTTCTTTTTTTTCTAATTATCTGACCACCCACCCTTAACAATAGGAAGTGATGTTTTCCTAGTCTCACCCACAATACCTGTATGGGGGGTCAAAGACGAAAAAAGACATATTCAATCAAAGTGCTGTTATTTGTGGAAATTGTGTTGAGTAGACGAAACACATTTTTATCTAAATACTAGCCTAGTTTCCGGGCACCTCTTGCCCAGTCGACTGGGGATGCAGAATACACTGACTATATTTCTGCAGAGAGGTACGACTCCTCCAACGAGTGTCCTGTGACACTAAATATGACACTAAACCGTCTGATGGTGAAGTCCCAGTGATGCTGGGGTTTGGGGGAATACGGAGTACCCCTTCATTGCTATTGCTCCCAGGTCCACTCTGGCCCGGCATGGTAGCACCTGATAGGACCCTATCTATGGGTTAAATAGAACTAACGTCATACTTATGCAAAACTGAATTGTTTGACAAAACTGAATAGCTTGAAATAGAAATGTTTTTTACAACCGGTTAATTGGCTTGTGGGTAGAGTGTTCGCTAATTATTCGGGAGACCTGAGTTCAATCCCAGGGCGCGTCATACCAAAGACTTTTAAAATGGTACTTGATACCTCCTTGCTTAACACTCAGCAATATAAGGGATGTATCGAGGGTAAAGTGGAGCAAACAGGGAAAGGAGTAACGACCTCCCCTATACCTCAGTGTTGTAGCTATTGAAAAGGGAGTCTTCTGGTCACCCTCGACTACGGTTGTCAACTTTACTTTACTTTAAACCGTACATACATTTAAACTGCGTGCTTATGCTGAGCTGAACTGTTTTAAATAGAACTGTTTTTTAACATTGAAACTGTATTTACACTAAACTGAATTGTTTAATATAAAACTGTTTTGACATTTAAGTCTGTGTAAACAAAATCTGTACTCATATTAAACTGAATTAGCTGAATTAGAACTGCTTGACCAGACTGAATAACTCGAAATAGAAATGTTTTTCACTATTAAACTGCACTTACATTTAAACAGCGTGCTTATGCTAAACTAAATTATTTGAAATTGAACTGTTTTTGACATTGAAACTGTTCTTACACTAAACTGAATTGTCATATGTAACTGCTTGAATAAACTGAATAGTTTGAAATTGAAATGTTTTTGACAAACTGTGCACTCATCATCATCATCATGATGTCGTGCCGCCAGCACCGATATCCCTGACCCTCTCTCCCCACTTCTCCCTATCGTTCATCGCCTCCGGCAGGTCTTCAGGGCTACATGCCGTAACCTTACATAGCTGCTGTATGTATGTTCGAGCTGGTTGTCCCGCTTTTATTCGGCCATATGTGGGGATCCATTGGAGTACATCACTTCTGAGTTCGTCCCAGCTTCTCCGGAAGTGTCCTGCATGTCTGGTTCGTCTAACTTGTATAGTTTTCGTGATGGGAGGCAGGTGGCCGTATAGTTGGTGTCATGTGGAGTGTTGCCGCCAGGATTGCTCGCAACATTCTTGTGTATGTGTACTCATACTAAACTGAATTGTTTGAAATAGAACAGTCCGGGCACTTCACGTGGTGTAATGGTTAGCGAGCTAGACTCGCTGAGCATTCTTAACGAGTTCGATTCTCACCAGAGGGCCAATATTTCTATTTTTGTACCAAACAAGGCATAATTTCTGGAAGTCTCACAATGTTTAATGATTTGCTAATATCGCAGGCAAATGATGATAAGTTTAAATTTCACTGAGTGCTCAGTAGTTTTATCCTTATGCCAAACTAAGCAAACCTAAGTAAATCACATCTACTTGAATAGTTTCTGGATAGGTTGGTCAATTTTTATGCGGGGTTAAGCTCATTTGAATTCAAAGTTTTCCTTCTCCATGACTGGTTGTCAAGCTCAAACTAAAGAATCTAATCTGTCCTATTATTCAACCACAACTGGTGGGGGAAACAGATGGATTCATGCCTTTCTTGATTGGACATTCGTGCGAATTAAAATGCAAACAGACTCATCCATGATTTGATCTCGTGTCACCGATTTCACTTCAGCGACGATAACCGTTACGCTAAGTACGCCTCCATGAAATGTCCGACTGTAAGAGATATATTGATATTAACTAAACTTTTTCTAGTCTGGCATAAGACTGAGAGTATAGGGCGCCTAGAGAGGATTAACCTCATTACGGCAGTAACAATCTATGAGATTAACAAGCTTAGCATTAATTAAAAGTAATACGCCCTATTCCCCCCCACCCCACCAGTGTTTATCTTTCTTTTCTTTTCCATTGTTGTATGTCATTTATAGATGAATTGTGGTGAAATACATAAAAGTCATTCGGAAATCCGTCCTCTTTGGAAAAAAGTGAAATACACACACACACACGTATATGTATATATATATATATATATATATATATATATCAGGGGCGGAGACGGGACTCGTGCTACTCGTGCCCGGCACGACCAATAACTCGGTCAATGTTATTCAAAATGGATTAAAAATCATCCATTAATTTCAAGCAAACATACTTAGTCTGATCTCAATTAAATTACGTATCTATTCAAGTTTCGATAACTAAGTAGCCAAAAGTTCATAAATATATCTGGGAATAATACAACGATGCAGTTTTGAACGGATGGTCTTTGTCCGGCCACCGTCAGAATCATTGAACATCCCATAAAATCGGCTATAATGTTGAACACCCGTTATCCGTGCCCAGCACTACACCCTTATAATAACAGTAATGTTAGAGAAATACGCTTTTAGCTGTAGCCAATAGCAAGAGCAACCCTACCTCTGTGCTCAAAAATCTTAGCACGTGCGACTGTTGATAGATATATTGGGAAGAGGGAGAGGGACAGAGAGAGAGAGAGGGGGGGAGGATAGCAGATTAGAGCCGTCGCCGACGTCATCATCATCGCTATGGTAAATGTTGGTTAAACGGCGTGTTTTAATTCGTTTTTTCACTAGCAGATCTCTATTTCTTTAATGAATGTTGCATATATTACATTCTGTAACTAAAATTTGTTTATTTGAATACATTTTCAACAAATAATCTTTATTTTAATCGAAATTGAAACTACTAGCTGTGTCTGTGTATATTGTCATCAATTTCTTTATTCTGATAAACATATTTTTCTCGTCATAGTAATGAACATCTTCTCTTTTCTTCTACACTTTTGAAAGGAAAAAAAATTATCTTATCTACTGTATTAACAAGACTACAAATTATATAGTATCTTGATTGTTTACAAAAAAAAACACCATGCAAGGTAGGTTTGTCAATCTGTGCTATAAAATGGAGAATCACGCCATAGCAACTATGATGACTTACTTTGGGTCCACGGACCACGGGTTGGGAACTGAAGTTGACAGAGGGCGGGGGCGGGGGGGTACGAGTAGGAAAAATAGGCTAGAGTCGCCACTGATATATATATATGTATATAATGTCCCTTCACGTCATTTCAGAGTGAAAGAAGAATTGCTGTTTTTTGCCTCTCTTTCCTCCTTGTTTCACGTGACAGTATTGGAATGCTTTGCAGAAGAAAAAAAATCCAGGATATGACTCCGTCAATCACTATGACATGCCAGTGACTAGACGCTTGATATCAGATGAAAGGTCAGGGCAAAGGGATTAGTAGATTCATGTCTTTCCCAAGAATATTGATCCTAAGTGAACATAATCAGACTCAGAAGAAATTCTAAGTTCCCCGATACTTGTACCGCTAATCCTATCCGAACTGATTGAATAGGATCGCATGAAACCATATAACTATGCAAACAAATGATTATTATTAAATAGAATTATTCTTGTTCGATAGGAATACTTGAAACCATTTACCCGTGTGCAAATTATTTGCATAGGGTAGAAATAAGAGAAACCATATAACTGTGTGCAAATTATTAAGGGTGGTCCCCGTGATGTTATGGCTAATGTGCTGGACTGCAGCCTCCATGTAAGTGAGTTCGAATTCCAGTCGCACTATGTTCGCTTTCGAACTTTGGAAAAGATATTAACTCCCTTATCCACCCAACAAGATATAGGTTAAATAATAGCTCTAATTTTCTTCTACAAGGATGGGTTTAGTATTAAATTATCCACGAAGATTTATATGCTATCAAACAATAGAGAATGGAGCAATTTTATTCCTATTTTGTGAGGTCTGCATTCGCGCTGAAATCGTGTTTTTTTTTCAGTCATCCAAATGATGTTTGGTAAATATAAAATGCTAATTAGAACACTTTCTCCCACTTCCTAAACAGATGCATCGATATCACCATGGATAGCTGTTAACTATGAAATGCTAATTATAATTCTTCACTCCTTCCTAAATAGAAGCATCAATATCATCATGGACAACTGTTAACTATGAAATGCTAATTATAATTCTTCACTCCTTTCTAAATAGAAGCATCAATATCATAAGGGACAGCTATTAACTATGAAATGCTATTTATCATTCTTCACTCCTTCCTAAATAGAAGCATCAATATCATCATGGACAAGTTCATAAGATGTCAAGATTAATTCAATATTTTGGCCTTTGAACTCCTGAGCCAAAATTTACTCTCTGCAGGTTAAAAGTTATCTCCGCACCGGTAAACCGGTGCTACGGTGTAAGGGGGGGGGGAATCATCGTTATATCGGCATAACAGGCTCAAAGGGTTAAAATCTTGCCAGGAATTCAGAAAAAAATGCACATGATTGCAAGATCTTTGATAGAGCAATAAATACACTCAATATGTTCTAAGAGATTTAGGCAATTTCAAGTTTTATATACAAAGTATATACAAAGAATACTTTGTTACAACATTTGTGGTGTCTGCGTCCGCACTGAATAATATAAAGCTTACAACCATGAAATAGTAATTTGAATCCCTCACTTCTTCCTAAATAGAAGCATAAGTATTATGGGTCGCTGTTACAACGTGATCACTCGCAGGTCCAATCTGGCCCGGAGTGGTAGCACCTGATAGGGTCCTATCTATGGGTCAAATATAACTAAACAGTGTAATTACGCTAAACTGAATTGTTTGAGATTAACTGTTTTTACATTTAACTGTGTGTAAACAAAAATTGTGTACTTTTGTTTAACTGAATTGTTTGAAATAGAACTGTTTTTAGATTTAAACTGTGTGTAAACAAATGACTGATGTTTTATTGAATTGTTAGTGATACATAGCAATACTTGGAGCCATTTAACTTTGACATGCTTTGACATTGTTTGAAATAGAACTGTTTGATCGTTTAACTGTGTGTAAACACAAAACTGGACTTAGTGAAACGATTTAACTGCAGGCAAAAAAAAGAAAAAAATGAGCTCAGGCTTGTATAAAAAGTTATCCTCAAAATGTGTTTAGAAATTATATATCTAGTATATGTATAAAAAGGGCTGTAGAATACACCGCCCACGAGTGTCCTAGATATGACACAAAACAATCAAATCGTGAGGTTCCTCTTATGCTGGAGCTTTGGGTAAAGGTCTACTCTAGCCCGGAGTGGTAGCACCTGATAGGGCCCTATCTCTAGGTCAAATAGAACTAAACTGTATACTTATAAAAGTAAGTAAAGTTGGCGACCATAGTCGAGGGTGACCCGAAGGCTCCCTTTTCGATAGCTACTACACCAAGGTGTAGGGGAGGGCGCTACTCCTTCCCTGGATTGTTCTACTTTACCCTTGATCCGTACCTTATAATGCTGAGTGTTAAGCAAGGAGGCATCAAGTACCATTTTTTGAGTCTTTGGTATGACTCGACCTGGGATTGAACCCAGGTCTCCCGGGCCATTAGCGAACACTCTAACCGCTAGGCCAATGTCCGGTGTACTTATGCTAAACTGAATTGTTTGAAATAGAATTGTTTTTTATATTTAAATTGTGCACATATGCTAAAGTGAGGAGTACTCATTTTACCCATTCATTGCCATTACTCCCAGGTCCACTCTTTCCAGGAGAGATAGTATATGTTAGGGTCCCATCTATGGGTTTAGCGAATATGTTTAAAGATCATGCATATTCAAAGGGACTTTGTGTAACAAAAAAAAACTCTCAAGGAACAACAAAAAATTTAAATCTAAAGTACAATGAACACGATTCCGAAATATCTTAGCTTAAAATAACCCTAAACAGATTGACATGCCATAAAATGAGTCAATCATTGAAACTATAATTGCTTATGAACGATTAATAGCAGTTGCTTAAAATCCTATCACTGTGTAAAAACAAATGAATACTATTAAATGCCAATAATTACTTGAAACCATGTAATTATTAATGTTAGATAATGGTTTTGGTTGGTTGGTTGGTTTGTTGGGTTTTATGGCATATCAAGCTTTGTAGGTTATTTAACGCCAAATCCATTTTTATATAAATAATCTGTTCTATTTAAAACAATTCAGTTTAGCATAAGTACACAGTTTAATGGTCAAAAACATTTCCATTTTAAACTATTCAAGCAGTTATATGTAACAATTCAGTTAAGTGTAAATACAGTTTTAATGTCGAAAAACAGTTCTATTTCAAATAATTCAGTTAAGCATAAGCACGCAGGTTAAATGTAAGTACGGTTTAATTGTCAAAAACATTTCTATTTCAAGCTATTCAGTTTAATCAAACAATTCAGTTTAGCATAAGTATGCTGTTAGTTCTATTTAACCCATAGATAGGGCCCTATCAGGTGCTACCACTCCGGGCCAGAGTGGACCTGGGAGCAATGGCAATGAAGGGGTACTCCGCATTCCCCAAAGCTCCAGCACTGCTGGAACCTCACCATCAGCTTATTTAGTGTCATATCCAGGACACTCGTTAGGGGGGGTCTTACCCCTCTACAGAGGTGCAGTCAATGTATTCTACAGCCCTAGCTGACTGGGCTAAGTATTAGATAAGAATACTTGAAACCATATAACCGTGTACAGATTATTTGTGTTATATAAGAATACTTGATACCTCATAACTGTGTGCAAAAACTGTTAAAAGCAACTATATAAAAATATGAAGGTACAATGAAAGCGATTATCTAACCTCCAGGCATAAAATAACGCTAGACTGGTTGACCTGCCTTTAAAATCACTCGATTTAAAACCGTG
Source organism: Sepioteuthis lessoniana (assembly GCA_963585895.1). Lineage (NCBI taxonomy): Eukaryota > Metazoa > Mollusca > Cephalopoda > Myopsida > Loliginidae > Sepioteuthis > Sepioteuthis lessoniana. Next base: position 81,842 of record CAUZXS010003312.1, read on the forward strand.
TTTATTCTCTCTCGCTTCACGGGTGATATTTTCTTTTCTTTTTATCTTTAGAGAAAACTGCGGTTCGAGTTAATTTTAAGAATTAGGTTGTATAATCTTTCCTTTTACTTCTTCAACCTGTTAGTACGCGCACCTACGCAGTTCCTCTTCCCTCGTCATGGGGTGAAGAGGAGAAGAATAGCGTGGAGGGTGTGTGACAAAAGTTAGGGCTCTTTGTTTCTTTTTTTTTTTTTTTTCTTTTTTTTTTGTCCGCGTTGATTGAGAAGCAGGTCATGTGAGGCAGTTAACTTCATCTTTACAACAAACCACGTTAATCACTTCGTTCTCCTAAAAAGCAAACAAGAAAAAGAAGAAGAAGAAGAAGAAGAAGAAGAAGAAGAGAGAGAGAGAGAGAGAGAGAGAGAGAGAGAGAGAGAGAAAGTCCACTTGTCTTCGTCGTCAACGTCACGTTGGAAAATAAGTTGCCTCTCAGAAAAAAAAAAGTTGTTGATCTTTTTCAAACTGAACCCTACTTCTTACCCTTTATATGAAAGTAAAGGGGATGGTATGTACTTCGACGCAATCACATCAATACAAGTGCGAGGAGGGATTTTTTTTTTTACCAGCCATGTTTCGTATTTTCAGTATACCTAATTTAAAAATTTTTACAGCATAAAACTTAAGATTGTCGGACGAAACAAAAATCGTAACGAAAGTGTGGAAAAGGTTGGCATCTTTTTAAAGCGCCGGAAGATGGAGGGAAAGATGGTCGTCTGGTTTGGTTTGGTTTCTTTGTTTAATGGCATGTCAACCTTTGTAGGTTATTTAATGCCAAAGCCATTCTTCTAGAAGAACAGTAGTGGTACTATTTAACCTATAGCTGGGAGGATAAGGGGGTTTATACCTTTCCCAAGGGTATTTGCCCGAAAGTGAACGTAATAGCGCGACTGGAGTACGAACTCGCTTACTACGATTTCGAAGTCCATCGCTTTAACCATTACACCACGAGGACACCCCCCGGTCGTCTGTTTTATTAAACCCGACTGGGTCACCATGAGTCTGGGGAAAAATCAGTCAGGTGTCGTTTTTAATTTTTATCAATTTATTCATTTATCGATCTATAAATCCTTTCTTTGTATTAGCGTTTTGCATAACTCGAAACATATTGTGTGCCTCGAATGGTGTAATGGTTTCTCACTGGGTGCCTTATACATCCGACCTTATACTTATCAAATAACATAACTCGAAAAAGACTAATTACTTGTACAGCAAACTATTACGACTAAGTTTGAGTCTAAATGAGTGCTCCGTACATCTGGCCTTGTGCTCAGCTTGAATACTTTTAGTTTTAATTAGTCATTTGTTAAGTTTAGTTTAGTTGCGCCATAGGTATAGGTCCCCCAGTGAAACTCGGATACCCTCGCAGTGGTTTACTGGAACAACTCGCTAACCATTACACCACGCAAAGTGCCCTAAATAAACTAAGCATAAACTTTGGTTTGACACAAGGACGGAAGTTTGAGGCACTCAGTGAGAAACCAGATCACTACTCTTTAATAAGTGATTAGCTCGTTGACTATTACATTACGAACAGGTGCCCACTGTTTGTTTGTTTTTAAATTAGTAAGAGTTTTACTTTTAAAATAGTTTTTTTTTTCATACCAGTTCTCTGAATGGTATACTTTTAGCTTTTTATTTTTTCTTATTTGGGACGGGGAAGATTAGCAGTAAGTTATTTTTATCAGGAAAGGGTTATTTTTTATTTTTTTCAAAACCCAAAATTTTGCCCACAATAGTTTCAGAAAAAAAGTCCTGACTTGAAAGATTGGCGTAATACAATCTTCCTCGTAAAATCATCCTTGCTAGACGACATGTTACTTATATTTTATTCCTTAATAAGCTTAGCTTAGTTTTGCGCAAGGCCAGAAATATGGCGCGCCCAGTGAGAATCTGACTCACAAACACGCTAACCACGTGAGGTGTCTATCACTGTGATAGGAGCTATGGAAATTCCTGTCTGGTAGGAATCTTCTTTTTCAATTAGAAGCTATGGTCTTTTTTCTTTTCTTCCTTTTTTTTTTTTTTTCTTTTTTTTTTCTGTCATAAAACTCGGTGAGTGAGTAATTAAAAAATTTCAAAAATTAGAAATAAATTTCCCGTTCACTGATGACAGAAATGAGTGAAGTCTACAAAAACTTGTTTTACCATTTGTTTTAATATTAGTACACATTAAAAATCGGTAACGGAGTAAACCGATACCTGGTCTTATCTTGTTTACCAAAACTTTGCTCGTTCCCCAATGATACCTGCATCGGAAAAAATTCGGCTTCAAGTAACACTTAGCAGGCTTTCATGGCATTCCTGAGTTCACTTAGAACAGTAGTGGTACTATTTAACCCATAGCTTGGATGTAATGCTTGGACTGCAGATTTGTTGTGAGTTTAAATTTTAGTTGCATTATGAACGTTTTCTTTTAAAGTAATACCCTAGAGAAAGGTTAGACAAACCCTAATCCTCCCTGCTTTAAATAGTACCCCTTCTAATCTTCAAGAAGGATGGCTTTGGCATTAAATACGAATTAAACAAACGAAACCTGAATCAGATTGAAATAAAAAGTTTACATAACACGTGAACCTGTTGTGACAGCTGTTCTTAATGATACCGATACTTCTATCCGTGGAGGATTCTAATTATCATCTTATATTTTTTCTTTATTTCGAAAATATGTATTATTTTTAAAAAAAAGTTTAAGAGCGAATACAGACCACAGACCACACAAAATTAATATTCAATTCCAAATTTAAACTGGAAATTGCGTTATTCTCTGAAAGCATTTTAAGTGTTTTGCTCTAATAAAAATCTCGCTATGATGTGTCGTTTTCGTTTTTAAAGTTTAAAGTTAATCACATGGTCCCAGAAGGTCTCTCTCTCTCTCTCTCTCTCTCTCTCTCCTCTCTCTCTCTAGACAGTACCAGCTTAACAGGGCTGAGTAAACTGCTTGGCGCCTGAGGCGCCTTTGAATGGAAATGCTAAGAAGATCAAGCCTCGATTTGTAATTGGCCTACGCTAAAAATTGACTTCATGTCAAAACTGATTTGATGGGGAATCGAATAAATATCATGCCTTTATTGCACTTTTAACCTGGACTATATAGATTGAAGAAGCACTAGTGGTGTTATGGCTATCGTCGAGGGAAACTGACTTGGTGACCCGTGTTCAAACCTTGAACGAGACGGCTTGCATTTCACATAGCTCTAATTACCTTGGAAAATGTATGAATCCAATTATTCTTCCTTCTTCTACGGGTAAATTGACTGACTGCACTCTTGAACCTTGTTATGGCAACCAGTTTAAGAGAAGAAAAACTTTGAATTCAAACTTACTAAACTGCTCGTGCGAAGGAGTTAGTAATTACATATGAGCGGTCTTTCTAACGATGAGGTTGAAATGATTTTTGTGATTCGGAGACATACGAGGATCATTAAATAAGTTTTCAAACTTTTTTCGGATGGGCACTTTTATTGATAGTACACACGTGAAACTCTAGTCCGCTTCCAAGTAATCTCTTCCGGCTGCAATGCACTTGTTCTACCGTTCCAACAACTTCTGGAAGGCCCCATGGAAGTCCTCTCGTGTGAGCGTGTCAATGACCTTCGTCACAGCCTCTTTCGTCTCCTCAATTGTCTCATAACGACAGCCTCTGAGCTTAGGGAATAAGCAAAAGACACAGGGAGCAAGGTCTGGACAATAGGGTGGCTAAGGAACTGTCTTGATGTCCCTCTTAGTCAAATAGTCTGTGACAAGGATGGAGTTGTGGACTGGTGCATTGTCCTGGTGGAAATGTCACTGACCCGATTTGAAGAGTGCTGGCCTCATCCAAAGGAATCTCTTCCTGAACTCCCTTAAAACCTCAACATAGTAACCCTAACCCTAACTCTTTCGCCAATCAACTCTGGTATATTGACTACCTTACTCCTGCCATACCTCTCATCATCCCTCACAGACTCCCTGCCTTCCTTGAATCTCTTATGCCACTCAAAAACTCACGTTCGATTCATGCAAGATAGTCGAAAAGCAGTCTGAAGCATTCCATACGTTTCTGTGGCCTTTTTTCCAAGTTTAAAACTGAATTTTATTGCATATCGTTCTTCTAAAGTGTCCTCACGTCCAGATTGGATTTTTGAAAGTCACCAGCTGTGACAATCAGGCTTAAGTAGGTTGTATTCCAATTACTGCTGTAGCTGTTCATTTAAAGCTGAAATCATAAAAATTGGCCAGTCATCTCATAAGATGTATAGAGTCTACGACAATTTTAAATGACTGTACAAAAAAAAGTCTGGAAACTTATTGAAGGCACCACGTAAAAGTAGACTGGTATTTTGGGGAGTTATATAAATATAGCCAGCTCATTGGTCTTGTGGATAGAGTGTTCCCCAATAGCCCTGGAGATCTGGGTTTAATCCCAGGTTGCGTCATGCCAAAGACTTTAAAAATGGTACTTGATACCTCCTTATTTAACACTCAGCATTATAAGGTACATATCAAGGGTAAAGTGGAGCAATCCAGGGAAGGAAGTAGCGACCTCCCCTACACCTCGGTGTAGTAGCTATTGAAAAGGGAGCTTTCTGGTCGCCTGAGACAACGGTCGCTAACTTTACTTTATATAAAGTAGAGAGAGAGAGAGAGTGAGAGAGAGATCGGTTTCGTCTTCATCAAGAGGTGTCCAGCCACCATGAAGAGTTGTGATACAACGAAACAGTCTGTCTGCAGATGGCTATATATATATATATATATATATATATATATATATATATATATATATAGCCAAGTGCATATATATATATATATATATATATATAAACGGTTGGTTTGTTTTATGGCATATAAACCTTTGTAGGTTATTTAATACCAAATACATTTTTATACAAATAATCAGTTCTATTTCAATCAATTCAGTTTAGCACGAATATACAGTTTAATTGTCAAAAACATTTTTATTTCAAGCTATTCAGTTTAGTCAAACAGTTCTAATTCAAACAATTCAGTTTACCATAAGTATGCAGTTTAATACACAGAGTTAATATCAAAACTGATTTTTTTCAGATAATTTAGTTCAGCATAAGTACACAGTTTAAATGTCAAAACAGTTCTGTTTTAAACAATCCAATTTAGCATAAATACGCAGTTTAATAGCCAAAACCAGCAAACTCAAAATATGGTTTAATTCTAATTAATCTAGAGATAGGACCCTTACCAGGCACTACCACTCCGAGCCAGATTGGACCTGGGAGCGATGGCAATGAAGAGGTTTTCCGCATTCCCCAAAACTCCAACATCACTGGAGCCTCACCATCAGATTGTTTAGTGTCACATCAAAGATACTCGTATGTGAGGGGGGGGTCTTATCCCTCTGCAGAGAAGCAGTCAGTGTATTATACTGCCCCAGCCGACTGGGATATATATATATATATATATATATATATATATATATATATATATATATATATATATATATATATATATATGTGTGTGTGTGTGTGTGTGTGTGTGTGTGTGTGTGTGTGTGTGTGTCTGGCCCATTGCCATAATTGTTTGTGTGTTCGCCAATGACCCGGGAGACCAGGATTCAATCCCAGAACGAGTCATACTAAAGACTCAATAAATAGTACTAGATGCCTTCTTGCTTAACACAGCCTTATAAAGGTATGGATCAAGGGTAAGTAGAACAATCTTGGGAAAAAGTTAATAAGCTGACCATGACGATCTCGTGGAATGAGTCTAAGTGAGGTTTATTTTTCAACATCGTCCTCTTCCATCGATGTCGCAGTGCTTGGATTTCATTGGTCCAAAAAATTATTAACAGCAGATATGACGTCATCCCATGAACTTTTCACCCACTCTTGTGCTTAGTTGAACGAATCTTGGTTTGGTTTCTTTGTTTAATGGCATATCAACCTTTGTAGGTTATTTAATGCCAAAGCCATTCTCCAAGAAGAACAGTAGTGGTACTATTTAACCCATAGCTGGGAGAATGAACCTTGACTGACAAAATGTAATTAATCTATTTCAAATAAATAAACGCGAGGGACTTTTTCAAAAAGAAAAAAGACCCTCACGTTTATTTATCGCTTTGTTTTCAGTGGCTTAAAAATGAATAACTTACAATTAATAAAAGGCTACTTAAATAAATTTGTAGTCAGTTATTTATATAACTTTACTGAAGTAAACCTTCGCCCCTTCTGGGCGCCTCACAAAGTGCGACTATCAAACTAACTCAGCTCCGCAAAAAAATTTTTTTAAAATTCAATGACCACGTCAGAAGAAGGGAACGAGGAAATTCTGTTTCTTCTCTATAAACAAACAATTTTTTTTCTCTTTTTAACCGATTTTTTTTATTTTTGAAAACCTTTCTTGACGCAGTAAAATAACCTATTTAAACAAAATTAATATTCCAAATTTTTCTAGTGACGCAATTAACAATTAACCTATCCTCTGAAAATAAAAAGCGAAAATCAAAAACTATTAGTCAGACTGTTTGTAGTAATTTACGAAGCATAAGACAAAATGAATGGGGGGGTGCCCCCATTGAGACTCGAACTCAGTCGTGTACGAGTCTAACTTGCTAACAATTGCACCACCCAAAGTGCCTGTTAGTGTTCGTTATACTTTTAAACCCATTTTATTTTAATATTAATCGCTAAATTGATTAACTAATTAATTTAAAAGCATATCAACCTCTCTAGGGTTATTTTATGCGTAGCGGTTAGAGAATTACATTCAGTGTGCTTCCTATTTACACTGATTATTTAGTTGTTTCGAAAGATTTTTTCACACGTTCCTATTGTACATGAATATTTTTTAAGGATATCAGTTAGACCTATACATGGGACCCAAACTGAGTGGACCTGGAAGTAATGGCAATGTAGGGATACATCACACTCCTCCGAGCTCCAGAACTGGAGCCTCACCATTACATGCAGTTTAGAGTCATACACAGGATACTACTTGATTGCGAGGCTGGTAGGTCTTACCCCCTCTGAATGGGATACGCTCAGGAAATTCTAACACCCTACGACAGGGTTAAAAGATCACGACAGAAACCTGTTTAAAATTTTTTAAGATTTTTTGAATTTTTTATTTTTCTGTTAATTTTTAAAAAGAGCTTATTTATTCATAAACTTCGGAATGTAGTGGTTGGTTTGGTTTCTTTGTTTAATGGCATATCATCCTTTGTAGGTTATTTAATGCCAAAGTCATTCTCCTAGAAGAACAGCAGTGGTACTATTTAACCCATAGCTGGGAGGATAAGCGGGTTCATACCTTTCCCAAGGGTATTTGCCCAAAAGTGAACGTAATAGCACTACTGGAGTACGAACTCGCTTACTACGATTCCGCAGTCCATCGCTTTAACCATTACACCACGAGGACATCCCCGATGCCTAAGTTATTCTCCTAGAAGAACAGTAGTGGTACTATTTAACCCATAGCTTGGATGTAATGCTTGAACTGCAGATTTGTTGTGAGTTTAAATTTTAGTTGCATTATGAACGTTTTCTTTTAAAGTAATACCCTAGAGAAAGGTTAGACAAACCCTAATCCTCCCTGCTTTAAATAGTACCCCTTCTAATCTTCAAGAAGGATGGCTTTGGCATTAAATACGAATTAAACAAACGAAACCTGAATCAGATTGAAATAAAAAGTTTACATAACACGTGAACCTGTTGTGACAGCTGTTCTTAATGATACCGATACTTCTATCCGTGGAGGATTCTAATTATCATCTTATATTTTTTCTTTATTTCGAAAATATGTATTATTTAAAAAAAAAGTTTAAGAGCGAATACAGACCACACAAAATTAATATTCAATTTCAAATTTAAACTGGAAATTGCGTTATTCTCTGAAAGCATTTTAAGTGTTTTGCTCTAATAAAAATCTCGCTATGATGTGTCGTTTTCGTTTTTGTTTTTTGCTGAGCTCTTGTTATATACAAAGTACACACGCATACAGGTATTCGTTTATTAAGCTGGGCACCTCGGTTGGTGTAATGATTATTGAGTTAGACAAGCAAACGAGTGATTTTGATTCTTACTGGGTGCCCCATTCATACAGCCTTGTGCCACATATAACCAAAAAGCTTAGTAAATTGCAATTTATTTATTTAGCTTTGCTGGCCCGGATATGGGGACACCCAGTACGACTCGAACTCGCCGGTAAAGCTTAGCTTATCTTGCTTGTTAACCATAACACTACTCGATACAGTCATATGCATACTGTTTTTTAAAGAACTTACCATAGATGTGGCACAAGATTAGAAGGATGGAGCGCCCAGTGAGAATCGAACTCACAAACTGCTAATCTAATTGGCAAACTACTGCCCCACATAAGGTGCCTATACCTACACGACACCTCACGTAGTGCAACGGTTAACAAGCTGGATTAGTAGACCAGTAATAGTGATTTCGATTCTCACTGGGTGTCCTCAACGTCTCTAACCTTGTGCAACGTCTCAGCTAAACTTAGTAAATAACGTTCTGCACACAAATAAAAGAATGTTGGTACATATTAATTTTTCACGTGATTTCATTAACGGGTCACGTGATTTAATTAGTAGGTTATTGGTTTTGTGGGTTGAGTGTTCGCCAATGGTCCGGGAAACTAAGGTTCAATCCCAGGTCGAGTCATGCTAAAGTCTTAACACATGCTTAACACTTAGCATTATTAGGTATGTATCAAGGGTAAAGTGGAGCATTCAAGGGAAAGAAGTAGCGCCCTCCCCTACATCTCGGTGTAGTAGTTAATGAAAAGGGAGCCTTCGAGTTGCCTTCGACTACGATCGCTAACTTTACCTATATATAGATAGAAATTGTCCCAGATAAAATAATTCCTTGTTTGTTTTTTTTTGTTGTTTTTTTTTTTTGTTTACTGTTTTGTTTTTGTTTTTTTTTGTTTTTGTTTTTTTTTTTTTTTGTTTTTTGGAGGTGAGTGTTGTTAATTCGGGTGACTGGTTTGTTGGTTGGTGTTTAATGGCACATCAACATTTGTGAGTCATTTAATGTCAGTTGTATATATATATGTGTGTGTGCATATATATATATATATATAGTTGTAAGCGAATAGTTTGTTGGTGATCATATTTTTAAACGAGTAGCTAGATCTCATTTATTTGCACACTGTTACCTGGTTTCAAGTATTCCTATCTAACACTAATAATTCTATTTATCAAGTATTCCTATGTAATATAAATAATTCGCGCTGCTGTCTGATTTCAAATAACTAATAATGATAAACCTTTGTATATGATTGAACAGTTCTATTTGACTTTTGGCCGGTTTAGAGAAAAGCTGCGTCACCTGTGACGTCAGACAACAAAACGTCGTACGTACGCTATTAGTGACTTCTGTTATGAATATATAAACTATTTAACCTTTTGGAAACAAAATTACTACCACAGAATAAAATATATTATATTTAAAAGTTCCGCTTCAAAGTATAATGAAGTATCTCATTATCATTTATATTTAATTAGGGGTTTTCCTGTCTACAGAGCTACTTCACTTGACAAGCAAAGTAGCTGCGGCCAACGCTATATAATCACAGGTAGCAACCAAATATCAACCCGGCAGCTGGGCACAATTCGGTCGGCCTTGTTCACCGATACACTGATCTAGTCGGGTGTGTCCTGGTTCCGGTGGCAGTTGATCGAGGCCGTCTGAAGCCGGCATTCATATCGTGCGCACCAAAACCGGCATCTTCTACCCTCAAGGGGCTGTCCTCCTGGCTCTAACCTTCTTTGAAGGGGCTAGGTTTCTCGCCTGGAACCTGAGATGCTTCTTTTTAGAGGAATGCTGACGGGACCCGAAGCATTTTTGGAGACGTCGGGCGTGTCTGGGCTACAGCCCTGCGCCCAGACCCACCTAAAAAAAAGAGCCTTGAGCTACACTCGTCCAGTCGGTGGGGTGTACGACAAATGTAACCCGGCAGCCGGGCTTCGTCTTGTTACCGCCACCCAAGGTCAAGGACAGATTCGAGGCTGAATGGTTCCGGGCTTTGGTTGGGCCATCTTCGGGTGGGCGATGATGTCATTGAAATAATTTTATAACAATGGACCTCTTGGTCCAGTTTAAGCTATAATTAGGTATCCGTGCCTGGACCCATGTTTGGGTCCATGTCATGCAAGGCTTATCTGGCTCACATTGCACGAAATGAGCCGATAGAGTTCAACAGGGTTCGTGTCTTGGCTCGAGTCCACCCCCCCCCACCCCACTATAATCGACCTTCGGGTCATTAACCTTGTGTCAAGTCATGTCTTGCGGGAGGCAGAGACAAAATATCACCCGGCAGCCGAGCTTAGTCCGGAGAACCGGAATCTGTTACCTCTCCCAGCAACATGGAGTCTGTGTCTTCACCACCAAACCAAGCTGCCGAAAGTGAGGTCTGCCTCCTTACCACCAGCCGAAGCAGAAGACGCGGAATCCAACCAATCTCAGCCGTGGATCCAGCACAGCCTACCAGACCAATCACAGCAGGGTTAGTGGTAATGATGCTTGGGCCCCGAAACCATGCCTGAACCCAGAATCATCATCTGATGAAGGCTTTGTTAGAAGCAATGCTGTTGTATAAACATCAGTTATAGTATGATACCTATCCATCTGTTCAATTTTTAAACCCAGGAATGTTTTATTTTTGGTTTTATTTATTTATTTTAATTTTCAACTCTTTTAGAATTCAACAAATTAATTTATCGATACTTTAAAAAAAATGATCAAATCATTTTTTTAAATCTTATTCTGTGTTAATCAATGTACAATTTTAGAATATTTTATTTATTTATTTATTTATTTTGTTTATTTATTTATTTATTTTGTTTATTTATTTATTTATTATGTTTATTTATTTATTTATTATGTTTATTTATTTATTTATTTATTTATTTTGTTTATTTATTTATTTTGTTTATTTATTATGTTTATTTATTTATTTATTTTGTTTATTTATTTATTATGTTTATTTATTTATTTATTTTGTTTATTTATTTATTTATTTTGTTTATTTATTTATTTATTATGTTTATTTATTTATTTATTTTGTTTATTTATTTATTTTGTTTATTTATTTATTTATTTTGTTTATTTATTTATTTATTTTGTTTATTTATTTTGTTTATTTATTTATTTATCATGTTTATTTATTTATTTATTTTGTTTATTTATTTATTTATTTTTTTATCTATTTATTTATTTTGTTTATTTATTTATTATGTTTATTTATTTATTTATTTTGTTTATTTATTTATTATGTTTATTTATTTATTTTGTTTATTTATTTATTTTGTTTATTTATTTATTTATTTTGTTTATTTGTTTATTTATTGTGTACGGTAAAAATTAAATCATTTTGAAAATGCGATTTAAATTGCGAGTTTATCGGACTTTTCTATCATTCATAATATTCAGATTATTGTCCTTATCTCTAAAGACGTAGACAATCGTACGAATACCCTAAATAAAATGAATTATCTTAAAAACTTATCGACTTTTCTGAGACCCGGATGTTAGTTAAGATAAAGAATGTTATGTTTGTTAATGGTATTTTGTATTGTTGTTTCTTAATTTTTTTAAATTTATTTCTTAGAATTATATTATTTTTTCTTAATTCTTACTTATCTATTAATCTATTTTTAAAGACGGTCCTATCGAAAAGATTTTTTTCAAAACTATATATTTGAACCGTCACTCTAGGTCTGAGAAGATTTTTTTTCAAAACTATATATTTGAACCGTCACTCTAGGTCTGAGAAGATTTTTTTTTAAACTATATATTTGAACCGTCACTCTAGGTTTGAGAAGATTTTTTTTTTAAACTATAAATTTGAATCGTCACTCTAGGTCTGAGAAGATTTTTTTTTAAACTATAAATTTGAACCGTCACTCTAGGTCTGAGAAGATTTTTTTTAAACTATATATTTGAACCGTCACTCTAGGTCTGAGAAGATTTTTTTTTAAAACTATAAATTTGAACCGTCACTCTAGGTTTGAGAAGATTTTTTTAAAAACTATATATTTGAACCATCACTCTCTAGGTCCGAGAAGATTTTTTTTTAAACTATATATTTGAACCGTCACTCTCTAGGTCCGAGAAGATTTTTTTTTTAACTATATATTTGAACCGTCACTCTCTAGGTCTGAGAAGATTTTTTTTTTTTAAACTATAAATTTGAACCATCACTCTACGTCTGAGAAGTTTTTTAAAAACTATGTATTTGAACCGTCTCTCTCTAGATCTGAGAAGGTTTTTTAGAAACTATATATTTGAACCGTCACTCTCTAGGTCAGAGAAAATAAATTTAAACTATATATTTGAACTGTCCCTCTAGGTTTGAGAAGATTTTTTTAAAAACTATATATTTGAACCGTAACTCTCTAGGTCTGGGAAGATTTTTTTTAAACTATATGTTTGAACCGTCACTCTCTAGGTCAGAGAAGATTTTTTTTGAAAACTATGTATTTGAACCGTCACTCTAGGTCAGAGTGGACCTGAGAGTAATACTAATGAAGGGGTACTCCACATTCCCTAGATCTCCAGAACTGGAGCCTCACCATCAGATGCAGTTAAGTGTCCCAACCAGAACACTGCTTTAATGGGGAAGTCTTAGCTTTCTACAGGCGATCCAGTCAACAGATTCTTAGAACTACCGATAAGCCTTAAATTATTCAAGATATTCTCGCCAAAATTAAGCATTGTTAAATACGCCACAAAGAGTAAAATGTGTCTAGTAAGACTGTATTGCGCCAGTCCACTAGGGTAGTTCCTGTAGCATGGTGACTAACATCGTCGTAAGTAAATTCGAACATCTGTCGCAGTATAACATTTACTTTCTGACAACCCTAGAAAAAGTACGAACCCCTTATATTCCCCCAGCTATGTTTTTTTTTGGGGGGGGGCAGTAAATAGTACCAGTACCGTTCTTTAAGGATAGCTTTGGCATTAAATAACCCACAAAGGGTGATATATTATTAAGCAAAGAAACTAAACCAATCCACCAAATGGCTAATTCTTGAAAATCAGCATAGTAAATCCCAATTTTTAAAAACCTAGATAATTCATTGACCATTGGAACAAATCTGCAACCATTTTAACCACAAAGCAAGCTTACATTAATCTAATATATATCAAAATTCTGATTATGTCAATGTGTGTATTTGTAACAGAGCCAGATATACAGATGTATGAAATAGACATATTCATAGCGGTACGCAAAACGTTCATAATGTCCATAACGCACATAGATAACAGGAATCCCGAAACACAAAAACACTTACGACTTCTTCTTTCAGGTACGAAACTTTTTTTTATTACCTTTGTGTTAAAAGGTTTTTCGACATAAGGTGAGAGACGCACTTTTTCTATGCTGACTTTTCCATCTGCCCACCCCCATCACGTGCTGTGCCCGAAGCGCACCAATTCGTCTCGCCTCGCCTCGCCTCGCCTCGCCCAGGTCTCAATCTCAACTAACTGACTTTTCTCAAATCTCAGCCCACGCTTCCGGTGCGTGACGTCTCTTACATCCCTGGTTACATCCTCTATCTGGGATTTTTATTGTGACATCTCTGAATGACACGTCCGCTCCGCGCACGCGTGAACACCTGCGCCCATGTTTGCACCTAACTAACCCATGCGCTAAGCGAAAGGTTCTCAGCCTAACTAAACCCAAAGGCAGGATATATAAAACGAAATCTCTCGGCCATTATATTACATATTATCCTATCTTGACCCTGCAAAAATAATTCGTCATCGGGAAATTTGTATAAAAGTTATACAGTTAAAATCTTCTGAAAGAATCAAGTAATTTATAGTCCAACTTGCTACTGAATATAAATTCTGACATGACTCTCTCTAATTTCATTAATTAAATCGACTTATTTGAACTGTCAATCTTATATACTATCTGTGGGGATTGTATAATAAATAAAAGCAATAACAATAATCAATAAAATAAAATCAGATAAAAAAAATGAGATTAATACGAAAGAAATGGCAATCTCTCAGGAGGCATCTGACAGAAATAATGATCTGAGCATGCTCGGAAAAAAAAATATGCTTCTTGGCGCGAAAAAGAAACTCGAAGAGAAAAAATTCAAACCTCGGCTTGGAAGGCAGCTATTTTTATTACGCGAGGAGGTCTTCCTCCTTCAATACTTAGTTGCGAATTCGTCTCTTTGTCACTCCTTCCTTCCGTTTCAGCTAACGCAACCAGCAAAAGAAAACAACATGTATTGGGGTTTTTAAAAAGAAATGACCATAAACCCCGTAAATTTCTACCCAAAGTCTTGCACTCTTTCTTTTTCTTTTTTTAATTTAAAATTTTTTTTTTATATGAAGTATTGGATGATTTATTAACGGTTAATAAAAATCTCACGTGATTTTAAAACTAGCGTGTCAGTGGCCACTAGAAGAAGAAGAAGAAGTCAGAGACGATAACGATTATGTAGCACTTTTGAAAGATATCGGCGCGTTCATCACCAGAACGAAAAAGGGAGAAAACCACGTAGTCGAGAAAAAGAGAAGCTTAATACCTCTTTCTTAACCGGATTTTTTTTTATCATGTTATAAATAATATCAGCTTGTAGCAATGCTGCTAATATCCAAAGACAAAAAGCTAAATGCTTTCGAGATATGTAAAGAATATGCTAGATGGGCCAAGTCAATTGTATGATGAAACCGTAAATGATTTGCCGTTAATCATACTGAAAACAAGAGGAGAAAGAGGCATTTTTTCAAGACAACCAAAAAACGGACTGCCGATTACTAAATGAAAGTAAACAGTAAGTGAGAAACGAGGAAGAATATGTAGCAGTCATAGATCTATTTTTTCTCGCGAATCAATGCCCCCGCCAAGCGATTCGGCCACACACTGAACAATCAGGGGCAGAGCACATTGATTCCTTCTTCCTCTCTAGAAGTATTTTTCTAACCCTTTTTGGAAGTCACGACAAGGCAAAAAGCACCCAACTAGCGGCGAAGAAAGATCTCTCTCCCGTACTCTACAACGGACATTTCACATGGAAGATCTTCACTGAAGAGCACGCTGCTACTAGCTACAAACTCAAGAACCAACATACTATCCAGCGACACCAAAAGGAACCTTTTCTCACTTTGAATCGTATACTTCTGCAATAATAATAAACCTTTCGTTGTTGTGTTTTCAAAGAAGTTTCGTTATTTATTTGTATTGTCAATTAATTCATCATCATCATCATGTCGTGCCGCCAGCATGGATATCCCTGACCCTCTCTCGCCACTTCTCCCTATCGTTCATCGCCACTGGCAGGTCTTCAGGGCTACATCCCGTATCCTCACATAGCTGCTGTATGTATGTTCGAGCTGGTCGTCCTGCTTTTGCTCGGCCATATGTTGGGCCCAAAGGAGTATATCACTTATGAGCTCGTCCCTGCTTCTCCAGCAGTGTCCTGCATGTCTGGTTCGTCTAACTTGGATAGTCTCCGTGATGGGAGGCAGGTGGCCGTATAGCTGGTGCTTTGTGAGGTATTGCCTCCAGGACTTGTTTAATATTGCTTGCAACATTCTTGTGTAATTGCCGTCTAGCTTTTTCTCCAGTCGTTTTGTTAGCGTCCAAGTAGTGCATCCATATAGCAGTATCGATACGAACGCTGCTTGGAAGAAACTGCGTTTCATTTTATCGGTTAGATGTGACTTCCATATGATCGATAGCTTATCGATAGTTGCTCGGTACATGGAAGAGTCTTTTCTAAAAGCTTAGAATCCCCACAGACAACGCCCCATAGTAGTTTAGAAAAAAACAAAAAACAGCCTAAATTAATTTATCATATTTACCAACCCCTCCGCTCGGGCAGGATATGACACAAGGTCAATTTTTAAGCGGAGTTTAACGGGTTTGAATTCAAAGTTTTCCTTCTCCTAGACTAGTTGCCTAACCAAGGCTGAAGAACCTAGTCTGTCCTGCTATTTACCAATAGCTGGAGGGAGAATTATTGGATTCATACCTTTCCCAAGGGTATTAGTGCTATGTGAAATGCAATCAGTCTCATCCAGGATTTGAATTCGAGTCGCCGTGTCCATTTCCTACGACGATAACCATTACACCACCGGCATCTCCTTGCCTAAATTAATCTATAGTGTTATGGAAATTAACCATTAAACACTAAAAATACAACCAGAACATTTGGGCTTCAAAGCAGTCGACCGTATGAAACACTAAGATAAGTTAGTGTAATTAAATCCTCCTTCTCTTTCTCTGTTTCATTTCTCATCATTTTTTCTTTCTTCTCTTCTTTCTTGTAATACTAAGATATTCTTAACCTTTATGACCTAATTTATTTTTCATCTCTGCCATGCCATGCGTCGTTTTTCTATCTCAACGATTCCATTTTTTTTATCTTCAACGAAATGGCGTTTGTATCCATATGTGCAGTTTTCCCAACATTTGTGAAATTTGTAACATACGAGGATCATTAAATAAGTTTCCAGACTTTTTTCGTATGGGCACTTTTATTGATAGTACACACATGAAACTCTATTCCACTTCCAAGTAATCTCCTCCGGCTGCAATGCACTTTTTGTACCGTTCCAATAACTTCTGCAAGGCCCCATGGAAGTCCTCTTGTGTGAGCGTGTCAATGACCTTCGTCACAGCTTCTTTCATCTCCTCAATTGTCTCATAATGACAGCCTCTGAGCTTAGGGAATAAGCATAAGTCACAGGGAGCAAGGTCTGGACTATAGGGACGGTGAGGAGCTGTCTTGATGCCCATCATGGTCAAATAGTCAGTGACAAGGATGGAGTTGTGGACTGGTGCATTGTCCTGGTGGAAATGCCACTGACCCGATTTGAAGAGTACTGGCCTCTTCCCAAGGAATCTCTTCCTGGACTCCCTTCAAACCTCAACATAGTAACCCTAACCCTAGCCCTTGAGTCAATCAACTGTGGTGTATTGACTTCCTTACTCCTCCCACACCTCTCATC
This sequence comes from Sepioteuthis lessoniana, assembly GCA_963585895.1. Taxonomy (NCBI): domain Eukaryota; kingdom Metazoa; phylum Mollusca; class Cephalopoda; order Myopsida; family Loliginidae; genus Sepioteuthis; species Sepioteuthis lessoniana. The sequence continues at coordinate 98,824 of CAUZXS010003312.1, forward strand.
ATCCCCCACAGACTGCCTGCCTTCCTTGAATCTCTTATGCCACTCAAAAAACTCATGCTCGATTCATGCAAGATGGTCGAAAAGCAGTCTGAAGCATTCGATACGTTTCTGTGGCATTTTTTCCAAGTTTAAAACACAATTTTATTGCATATCGTTCTTCTAAATTGTCCTCACGTCCAAATTGCATTTTTGAAATTCACCAGCTGTGACAATCAGGCTTTAGTAGGGTGTATTCCAATTGCTGCTGTAGCTGTTCATTTGTATCTGAAATCATAAAAATTGGCCAGTCATCTCATAAGATGTATAGCAATAACATACCGAATTTTCCAGAGTCTACAACAATTTTAAAAACTCATGCAAAAAGTCTAGGAATCTATTGAATGCACTATCTATCTATCTATCTATCTATCTATCTATTCACGTTTTGGTCAAGCTATAGCCCAAAATAAATTAAGGGATTTTTTTTAATATGCCCAATGCCGTTTTGACCAGAACCAATTTAAAATTAGGCATGAACCCCCTTATCTCCCCACCTATGTGTTAAATAGTATCACTGGTGTTCTTCAACAAGGATGTACTCGGTATCAAATAACCCACGAAGGTTGATATACAATTAAACTAAGAAATGAAAACAATCTAAAATATAAAAAGCATGACAGGGATCCACCACATTAAAGACTACCCCTGAATTTAAGTTTCACGTTATATGCTCATTTGATCAACCCACCTGATGATCGTGCGGGCACACCACGAGTCATTGGCAATATATACTGGTGTGGACCCCCGTCAGGTTTTTACGTAATATTGACAAAAAATAAATAATCACATCTTTGAAAAACGATGGCGATTTGTATTTGGTAAAGAAATCTTGTTTTCTCCTGATTCACACTAGCCCAGTTGGCTGGAGGGGAGCTTTAGAATACACCGACTGCATCTTTGCAGAGGGGTAAGACCCCCCAACGAGTGTCCTGATATGACATTAAACAATCTGATTGTAAGGCTTCAGTAATGCCGGAGCTTTAAGGAATGTCGAGTATCCTGTTTATTACCATCACTCCCAGGTCCACTTTGACCCGGAGTGGAAGCACCTAATAGAGTCCTATCTATGGGTCAAATAGCTTGTTTGACATTTTAACTGAGTGCATACAAATGACTTGGGCTTAAATTGAATTGTTTGAAATAGAACTGTTTGATCATTTAACTGTGTATAAACAAATAACTGATGTTTAATGGAATTCTTGGTGATACATAGCAATATTTGGAACTATTTAACTTTGTTGAATAATGCTAAATTGAATTGTTTGAAATAGAACTGTTTGATCATTTAACTGTGCCACAAGCAAAACTTAAGAAAAAGACCCTATTTAAGAATCCCTCCAATACAAGTTCCTAATCACCCACCGTAAATTGAGGCGACCTTTTAATCTTAATAAAAAAAATCTCTACAAAATTAGTGGTCGACTTATACGACAGGGCTAAAATCCAAATTTTTACCACAGATTGATCAACTAGTGGTAAAAGTTTGGATTTTTTTTCCCAGCCATATAAGTAGCCCCTAGCTTTGTAGAGATTTTTTTTTCTTAATTTCAAAACATCGACTTATAGGCCGCGATTTTCTCGAATTACGTTCTGAATATTTATGTCACAAAAATATATAAGTGACACATTTTAGATTTTTTTTTATACAACAGAAATCAAAATCTCTCCTGCTTCACAAATTCACTAACTCAATCCACCCACTCACTAGCAAAACAAATTAAAACTCTCGGGAAGAGAATCCAACAAATATATATTTGTTTAAAGGAACCTGACGTCAACAGGATGTTAACCCGTCAGTAGCTACCGACACAATGAATAAAACATGTCTCTGCGCATATAGGCTCAGCACAACTTCTGGTTAAAAAACTAAATTAACAGATAAGGTAAAAAGTCCTTTTTCAACATATAAACTTTCTCCAAAAAGTTTTTCAGCTGATTTTGATCCCAAACATTGCTATAAAACGGTCAACAAAACGTCACGAACAGCAGGGACTGCAATTAATCTAACATCCCACCATGTCAGAATATGGCACAAGGCCGTTTTATGGTGGGCGCTGCACACAAATCTAGACTCAAGCGCAGCAGGGGCAAAAATAATTGACCCCGTCGTCATTTCCATAATGAGGCGCCTCAGGCACTAAGTAATAAACTTAGTCCTGCAAGCAGGCAACGATCGGGGTGGGTAGGAACGGCCCCCATGAATCCAAGGTGTCATAGTAAGCAAACAATCGTCTGGAACGGCGGCTCAAAAGAACGTAGTCACGAATTTTTAAAACGGTCGACAAAATGTCACGAACGGCGGTTGACACTGGGACTGGTACCAGAGAGAATCTTCATGCGTCACATTTCGGACAAGATCAAAGAGCGTTGGCATCCTACCAAGCCACACCATACCACCACGTCGTACACAAGCAAGTCACCCGTCCAAGAACAGGCTAATACGTATTTGCCTCTTGACTCCTATCAGGTGGAAGAAGAAAGCTTGTATCTTTTCTTAATCGACCAACTTCTGTTTATTTAAAATAAACGAAATTTTATCCAATCCTCTTGTCTGTTATCTTATGCAACTATACGCTTTTTTAAAATTTATTGCGGACTGTCTTCATCTTGGAAAATTGTTTGTGTTGTTTCTTCTTCACTACTAATTTCACAATTACAAATTCGGTACGGACCCGACTATGGAAGACCAGAAAAAGAAAACAAATAATTGGATTTATAAGACCAAAAAATCCAACCTTGATCGCCCTTCGGGGCCCGTGGCACAGCGGATAGAGGCGTTGAGTCTCTACGGTTCCAGGTGAGCACTGTCAGAAGATAGCTGTTTCAAATCCTACCCAAGCCGGCCAGAGGTTTACTTGGTCAAAAACGTGGTGTGATAGACAACAACAATGGAAGGCAGGTAGTAATTAGGAATACGGTTACAAGACTCAGCATTCCTATCCAAGGTCGCGGTTAATCACCTGAAGAAGGCCAGAGGTGAAATTTGGCCGAAACGTATTAAAGAAGAAACAACACAAAAAAAACCCTACCAAGATGAGGACAAAAAAGTCTGCAATAAATTTTTAAAAATAATTCTCAGATTAAGAAGCCTCATCTCAAAGTGATTCCAACTAAAGACAACTATACGCTTGTCTGTAACAATTTTAATAATGATTTTAGAAAAATGTTTTTTTCGACTTTAGCCCGTGTTTCTGTGCAGAAAGTTTGCTGTGCTTGATACTGATACGATTTTCAATCGTCCATGTTCAACGGGGTTTCCGGGTGGGGAAAGGAGAGTTTGTGGGTGTTATTATGTTAAATGTTCTGAAATTTGATGTAAAAAAAGTAATTGATCATTTATTGTTTGTTTGCTTAGACCCTAACACGAATATCATATCACTTCCGTATCGAAAGGAAGCTGAATTTTTGTTGTTGTTGTTGTTGTTAATATGTTATGGAAACAATTTCCCTTCCTTTATGCAGTGCACTTGTTGATCTGATTGTAACATAGCCAGATTCGGATATGTGTGAAACGTACATAGAATGTTCATAACGCACATATATATATTTATATATATATATATATATATATATAGAACATAGGAATCCCGAAACACAAAAACACTTACGACTTCTTAGTTCAGGTACGAAACTTTTTATTACCTTTGAGTTAAAAGGTTTTTCGACATAAGGAGAGAGATGCCATCTTTCTATACTGACTTTTCCATCTCCCCCAAACCACGTGCGACACCTGCCACAAGGCCTCGGCGAGCGAGCGATAGTCAACCTTCTTCCTCCGATGCAGAACTCAACTAACTGACTTTTTCAAAATCCTCCGCGGGCGCTTCCGGTGCATGACGTCATTCACATCCACTGGTCAACCTTTCTATCTGGGATTTTTATTTTGACATCTGTGAACGACACATTCTCCCCGCGCGCGCGTCAACACCTGCACTCAAGTTTGTACCTAACGCATGCACTGAGCCGAAAGGTTCTCAGCCTAACTAAACCCAATGGCAAGATATATAAAACGAAATTCCTCGGCCATTATATTACATAACATTAACCCCGACCAACCACCTATTTAGAGTGATCAATTTTTGGAAACAAAAAAAAATTAAAAGGTTTTGTGTAAGGCAGACAACCTTTTGGATTTTATTTTAAATATTTCTATATTTTTCGCTTTTTAATCTTTATTTCAGATTTTTTTTTTTTGCTTAAAAAAAAGACAAGCAACCATATGGTGTTTCAAACGTTATTTTATTATATTGTTTGCTATCTGACTCCATTCTGGGTTATTCTATTCTTACCCCGCGTTATCTTGCTGGTTTAACTTCTTCGATACGAAGGCTGTAAAAGAATTATATGAAAGAAGAAGATAGTAAAAGATAGGAGACGAAGATATCTTTTATATTTTGCCTTTATTTCTGGGTTCAATAACCATTCAGTGGGTGAGGAAATTCTCCTTGAATACAATTGAATTGGTTGGATCCCCCAGTCAAGGTGTTAAAAACGCGTTAGTCGTTTCTTGGGTATATATGTGTCCTTATTCGGTATTCAAAGCTTTAACAACGTGTTCAGTATACAGTGTAACCCGGATATAAGAGAGTTTGGGGACCGGAGAAGAAGTCTCTTATATCCGAGTTTGATCTATTTTGTTTAGGTAAGTATGAGAACACTTCATATAACGCTTTTTACGTACAGAACACGAGTTTATTTAACAGTTATACACATAAAAAACACAAAAACACAGACAAAAATATATTTTCAATAAGTTTTCACAAATAATTCAATCAAAAATTACTTTTTCTTAAAAAAGTCATTTTTTATTGTACAGAAATCTCTTTGTTAACATCATGAATATTTTCATACAGTCCGTAAATCATTTTCAATGCGCTATCAGGATTACTGCTTTTTGCTTCAAAGTTGGCTGTCAGAGTTTCAAGCGCATTCAACGCAGCCAGAGAATTTGGCACTGGTTTGTCACTTTCAGAAACTTCAGAACTTAACGCTTTCAGCATCATCATCTTCGTCAAAATCTTGATCATCCGATTTTATACCACGTGTGATGTCCGTTTCAGTCAGTTCTCCATAACATTGTGTACGGTCGTCGAAGCTGATTAAATTCGTCAAAATCTGTTTGCTCCAAGCCCGATGGTGGAGAAACTTGATCATTTTCGTCGAGTATTTCTTCCACTTCAGCCTGTGATTCAATGACAAAGTCGGCCTTTTTAAAACAATTTTGAATTGTTGACGGCTTGACCATGAAAAGTGCTCGTTTCATCATGTTCATGGCCTTTAAAACAGTTATCTGCTTGGCCACTTCGGAATCCCTCTAATATCTGGGTTTCTCTTATATCCAGGTCTCTCATATCCAGGTCTTATTTACATACATTAACACAGGCTCTAATTTGGGACCAGAGAAGATATCTCTTATACCAGGGTTTATTTTATATCCGGGTTATACTGTATAAAGCTTTCACGATGTATTAGTTACTTCTGGGAGTTCGTCTAAATCCGGTGTTTTAGTCATGGCTTGGTAGTGAAAGAGACGACCAGTGGAAGGGTTTGCTAATGTGTCGTCTAAAGACGAACGCATGGCGTCCTCCACTTGTTAGCAAGTTCTTGTCACTCCGCTGGTCGCGACTGAAAGAGAATGAGATTTTTCCTTTTGTCGGGACGGTCCCTTTTCTCTGCGCATGCGTTGCCTCTATTCCTGTCAGAGGCCTCTGGGAGTTTCTGCATATTTTGATAATTATTTTAATTCAATTTTAATTTTTTTTTTATTCCCTACAAGCACTTTTAAGAATTTGGTACATTTTCAATTCTAAATACACTTGCATTTTTTTTAATTAACTTATAATTTACTGATAAAAATTTACTAAGACTGTTGAAACTTTAGAAAAAATCATTCAACCATTTTTTGTGAATGAATTAATTTTTCTCTTGTGGTTGGTTGATCAATTAATTTTAACGGCAAGAATTTGGTCATTTACTTGAGTAAGTACTAAATCGCGAAATACACCTAAAATTTCACGAATAACCTACAAAAGTAATTAATCTTGACTGATAACCAAAAAATGAAAATAACATCGTTAATGCTGGTTAAATAATTACCCCACTAAAATGTGAAATATCCTAAACAAATAAATATTCATGACTAATCGATTCACGAGAATTAATTTTTATTTATTGCGGACTTTTTGTCCTCATCTTGGTAGTTTTTGTGTTGTTTCTTCTTTCACTACGCTTCGAGGCCCGTAGTGCAGCGGATATAGGCGTTGAGTCTCTACGGTTCCAGGTGGGCATTGTCAGAAGATACCGGTTTCAAATCCTACCCAAGCTGGCTAGAGGTTTACTTGGTCAAAAACGTGGTGCGATAGACAACAACTATTGAAGGCAGTAATTACTGGGGATACGGTTACAAGACTCAGCATTCCTATCCGAAGTCGCGGTAAAATCACCTGAAGAAGACCAGAGGTGAATTTTGACCGAAACGTAGTGAAGAAGAAACTACGCAAAAACTACCAAGATGGGGACAAAAAGTCCGCAATAAATAAAAATTAATTCTCAGATTAAGAAACCTCATCTCAAAATGATTCCAAATAATGACAATTACTAATCGATTCATATTCAACAGTACTTTTTAAACGTTAGGGAAAAAAGGTCCTAATTTTTCATGGTTTTATTTTTAAGTTTATTTACAACTTATTAAGTAATATGAACGTATCAAAACGTCTTTTGTAATTTACAACGCTTTTCTTTTTTTTTTTTTGGTTGGGGGAGATGTGGACAAGGCCGTAAGAACGAGGCTCCCAATGAGACTTGAACTCACTTGTGAAGGTTTGTTCATCTATCTTGCTAACCGTTACACCACCCGAGGCACCGCTTTACAAAATGAAAAGAAGTATTCATCAAATATATTGGGTGAACATTGAACTCCCCACTCGACTCGAAAAATTTTATTATGGATTTTTCTGCATTCTTTAAAATTTCGAAATAACATCAATAGAGAACCAAATTTTCAGATTATGAAAAAAATTCGGGAAAAATTACTCGTTTATTAATTTCATTTTTTTTAAGGGGGGAGGTCACTTTGCTACCTTCCAACCCTCAGACATTTGGTCGACGTTATTAACCGATACAGTTTTTCATCTTTGTAAAAACTGCGAAATTTTTCACCTAAGAATAAGAAATTTATGTCATTAGAAAAAATTACACTTCTTATCTTGATGGGTTTTTAAAAAATCGCAATTCTTTTTTTTTTTTTTTTTTGCTTTCAGTTCAGAAGACTTTAAACTAGAAAGGTAACTTTTTTTCATAAATTTAATTTTTTTTTTTTTATTTCTCCGGGATTTTAGACGAGGGATCCTCTTTATAAATAGTTCCAATGTCAAAAAAATGAACTCTGATTTTCCGACACGTATGTATACTAGTTCTTTCCTATCATTGTATTTATAAGTGTGAACATGGACACCTCAGGTGATGTAATAGTTAACAAGCTAGAGTAGCAAACGTTCACGAGTGAGTTCGAGTCTCATTGGGTGCCCCTTTTATACGGCTTTGTGCTACATCGAAGCCCAAAAGGTTAGTAAATGGCTAAATTACTAATGGCATGTAAATTTAGGCGCTTTGGGTGGTGTAATGGTTAGTAAACTAAACTAGTAAACCTTCCCGTGTGAGTTCGAGCCTCATTTGGTACTCCTTTCATATGGCTTTGTGCCACATCTAAGCAATAAATGAAATAAACAAACTAAATTACTATATTGTAAATAGGATCACTCGACTAAAACTTCTGAAAATCGATATTTTTCAAATCGGACGAATCCCTTGAGTAGTGTAGGTTTTCTTAATTGAAAACAGAAAATATTTTAAATTCAAGTTGTTTATTTAATTCATTTATTTTATTTCGACAGAATCGGAAGTGCAAAAAAAAAAAAAAAAAAAAAAAAACATCGTAAAGCATACAAGTAAAAATAACAAAAAAAACCCCCAAAATATTCAAGATAAATTTTATGATTGGTTGCGGTTATTTGACTTTTCGCGTTTCATTTTTCTTTAGATTAAGATATTAAAAAAAAAAAAACGAAAAAAAAATTGTTTTGCCTGAGCAATGGGGGGTTGAAGGCACTTGCTCCCCTGGGTCTGCGTTTCGTCGAGATTAATTTTTGATAAATTTCTCAGTTGCAGCCAGTAACGAAATTACCGAAAAGTTACTGTTAATTTACGTGACTGATTAAGATTTCTTGAGAAATATGTTTTTAATTTGAGACGTAAGAGATTTATCGAGTAAACACATTTGGTTTTAGATTCGTTTTTTTTTTTTTTTGTTTCCTGTGCCTTTTTTTTTTTTAAATGAAATTCACATCAGTAAGTATTTCGCAATTTAGAATTTTTATTATCTATTTAGTAATACTTGATGTCATCTTTCTTTATTTTTGACATGGTTCTGTTAATCAAGAGAATGTGAGTTTTATCTCTTAAAGAATGACATTCAATTGATATCAATTCCCTCCCCACAACAACTAAACAAATCGCAACTTGTGATAAAAAACGAAAGAATGAGAGATGAATTCATTCCAGTTATTTAACGACCCTTAAAATAGACAATTAAGTTTTTTTTTCCATTGTAATAAAAATTTATGAGATTTTTTTTTTGTGTGTGTGTGTGTGTGTGGGTGAATATTACGCAAGATTTTGCTTACTACGCAGAAAAAAATAGTTCGGTTTAACTTTACTATCAGCCGATTGATAAAAATTCTAATTTAGAAAGTACCTCCACCTTGTCTAAAAGGGTCCGAATTGAATTTTATGTTCAGCCCTTAAGGCGCCCTTGAAGGGAAATGCCGAGACAACCAAGCATTTTCTCTAATAAACACGCATGAATTTCAAATCGTGCGTGGCCTCCCACTATAAAATGACTCCGTGACAAATCTGAGTAAATTAACACTCTCCTCGTTCAATTTATGTTTTGTTTAAACAAAATTAAAATATTCGAGAATTATGATAAATTTAATTGTCGATATAATTGAAAAAATAACTACAGTTTTTCCTCCCCCGCCGATTTTTATTTCGTCGTTTTTCCCAGGTTGCTTGCGTATTTTCGCCTGTCATTACATGGTCAAGTTGCCCCCGCGCTAAAATCGTTAAAAATTAAATTTGAAAATACTCCTTTTTGATATTTTCAAATCTATCGTCGGCGCCCAGAATTTGCTTGACAGTATTCCCCTGCCAAAAGTTAAGACCACCCTTAAAAAAAAAGGATTATCCTAAGTATAACACATATGAGGGTGAGGCTCCAATTCTGGAGCTCTGGGGAGTATGGAGTCCCCTTTCATTGCTATTATTCCCATGTCCATTCTGACCTGGGGTGGTATTTCATGTTAGGGCCACATGAATAGGGTTAAATAGATCTGTTTAAAAATCATCCTCACACGATATGGAAAAAAAAAGTCTCTTAAGAAACAACTTCACGATGAACACGATTCCCTAACCTGTAGGTATAAAACAATCCTTGACGTTCAAATAAATCAATCTTTTTAAAACAGTCCTATCGAGTTCGTAACAGATAATAGTCTCAATTTCTCCGACCAGAGGAGTTGGTAAATAATGATTTTTTTTTTTTTTTTTGCTTAGATGTGGCATAAGGCCGTATAAATCAGGCACCCAGTGAGACTCGAACTCATTCGTGTTGGCTTGCTAGTCTAATTGCTAACATGTCACACACCCGAGGCCCTCAGTGATTTATAAAGCTCTTTGCTTCGATGTGGCACAAGGCCGAATGAATGGGGCGCCCATTGAGACTTGAACTCACTCGTGTAGGTTTGCTAATCTAACTTGCTAACCATGTCACACACCCGAGGCCCTCAGGGATTTATAAAGCTCTTTGCTTCGATATGGCACAAGGCCGAATGAATGGGGCGCCCAATGAGACTCTTACTCATTCGTGTAGGTTTGCTAGTCTAGCTTGCTCACCGTTACACCACCAGAGGTGCCCTTGGGCGCCTCGGGTAGCGTAATGGTTAGCAAGCTTGACTTGCCAACCTACACGAGTGAGTTCGAGTCTCATTGGGCGCCCCATTCATGTGGCCTTGTGCCACATCTAAGCAAAAAGCTTAGTAAATTACCACCACCAGAGGTGCCCAGGGATTGGTAAGTATATAAAGTCACAATTTTGGCTCAGAAAAAAAAAATCGACCATTACTTTATGATTTTTGGGTTGAGTTAAGTTTTGTTGAGAAAAGTTTTTAATTCGAGTGAAACGTAAGGTATTTATCTAGTAAATATTTTTGGTTTAAGATTCGTTTTTTCTTTTGTTTTTGGTGATACTTCTTACCTAGATTCATCTAGTTTTCTACTCGTAAAATTTTACAACCTGCCGTTTTTATTGATAAGTTTTTGTACATTTTGATCAACTTCTCAACGCTGTTTATTTAGTACAAAATATACTTGCCTTACCTATCTCTTTAGAGTCAATTAATTGGTTAAACGTTGACTATAACCCCTCCTCCCATTGCTATTCTCACTGGCTATTAAGGGTTCTTATTTGCTTTCCCTAATGCTCTGTGAAAAATTGACCTAATGTCTTCACATTGCGCTAATAAATTCTTTTTTCTTTCCCTTTACATCAACGCTACACCCTTTCCTGTGTGTGTCACTCCTCCTATCTTTAACTCTGTGTGTGTGTTGGTTTCTCTCTCCCCCCATTCTCCTTGTTGTTTCTTTATCTTGATTTACCTGGGTCTTAATACACTCAGGACTGTCTACCTACCTGTCTTACCACCTTACCTGCCTGTGTTCACTGTTGCATAAGCTTTACACCTGTGCCTAGTCAGCAAACTTAATTTACCTGGCCCAGGTACAAAAGTTGAAAGTGACATGCTGGACTTTTCACCTGTCCACGTCTTACCTGGATAGCCTATTTAAATTCATTACTAGCTTTACCATTCTCTCTTTCAAACTCTCTCTCTCTCTCTCTCTCTCTCTCTCTCTCTCTCTCGAACTCTTTCTCTCTCCCTAACTCTCTCTCTCCCTTTCTCTTTCTTTTTTATTTTCTCTTTTTGACTTTCTCTCTCTTCTCTAACACTTTCTCATTCTCTCTCTCTCTCTCTCTCTCTCTCTCTCTCTAATTCTAACTTTCTCATTCTCTTTCTAACTCTCTCTCTCTCTCTCTCACTCACTCTTTCTTTTTTTGTTCTCTTGTTCTTTCTTTCTCATTCTCTCTTTCTCTCATTCTAATTTTCTCATTCTCTTTCTATCTCTCTGTCTCTCTGTCTCTCTCTCTTGTGTTTTCTATGTCTCTTTCTTCCTGGTTTTCTCTCTCTCTCTCACACACACACTGATTTCTCTTTCTCTCTTCCTAACTTTCTCTTTCTCTCTTTTCTAACTCCTTCTCATTCTAACTCTAACTCTCTCTCTCTCTCTCTCTCTCTCTCTCTTGTTTTCTGTGTCTCTTTCTTCCTGGTTAACTCTCTCTTTCTTTCTCATTTTCTCTTTTTAACTTTCTCTCTCTTTTCTAACTCTCTCTCTCTCTCATTCTAATTCTAACTTTGTCATTCTCTTTGTAACTCTCGCATTCTCTCTCTCTTTCTCTCTCTCTCTCTCGTGTTTTCTGTGTCTCTTTCTTCCTGTTTTTTTCTCTCTCTCTTTCTCTCACACACACTCTCTCTCTCTCTATCTAATTCTAATTCTAACTTTGTCATTCTCTTTCTAACTCTCGCATTCTCTCTCTCTCTCTCTCTCTCTCTCTTGTTTTCTGTCTCTCTTTCTTCCTGGTTAACTCTCTCTTTCTTTCTCATTTTCTCTTTTTAACTTTCTTTCTTTCTCTTTTCTAACTCTCGCATTCTAACTCTCTCTCTCTCTCTCTCTCTCTCTCTCTCTCGTCTTTTCTGTGTCTCTTTCTTCGGTGTTCTGTCTCCCTCTCCCTCTCTCTCTCTCTCACACACACACACACACTCTTACAAACACACAGATTTTTCTTTCTCTCTCTTCCATATGCATATTCATTATCTGTCCTCTTCTTTTTTCTTTAACCTATTATATAATCTAAATATGAGGATCATAAATTTAGCTTACGAGTCCCGACCCCCAGGCAAAAAAAAAAAGATGTTTATGCTTCTCTTTCAAGTTATAATAAATACATTTTACAAAAACTAAGAAAAAAGATTTTAAAAAACAAAACTTATCCCACTACTTCTCTTATATCTTACTTTTAAGTAACCAACATTCTTAGAACATTTTCTCAGCCAAGCAAGGAATACCCTGTGATAATGAGTCTACTGCTATAACAATGGAGCTATCAGCAAAACTGACAAACAAGAAAAGTTTTGTTTATATATATATATATATATATATATGCGAGGTGCATACGATAAGTTTTCAGACTTTTTTCGTACGGGCACTTTTATTGATAGTACACACATGAAACTCTCGTCCACTTCGAAGTAATCGCCTCCGGCTGCAATGCACTTGTTCTACCGTTCCGATAACTTCTCGAAGGCCCCATGGAAGTCCTCTTGTGTGAGCGTGTCAATGACCTTCGTCACAGCCTCTTTCATCTCCTCAATTGTCTCATAACGACAGCCTCTGAGCTTACGGAATAACCAAAAGTCACATGGAGCAAGGTCTGGACTATAGGGATGGTGAGGAACTGTCTTGATACCCATCTTGCTCAAATAGTCAGTGACAAGGATGGAGTTGTGGACTGGTGCATTGTCATGGTGGAAATGCCACTGACCTGATTTGAAAAGTGCTGGCTTCTTCCGACAGAATCTCTTCCTGAACTCCCTTAAAACCTCAACATAGTAACCCTAACCCTAACCCTTTGGCCAATCAACTCTGGTATATTGACTTCCTTACTCCTCACACACCTGTCATTATCCCTCACAGACTCCCTGCCTTCCTTGAATCTCTTATGCCACTCAAAAACTCATGCTCGATTCATGCAAGATGCTCCAAAAGCAGTCTGAAGCATTCCATATGTTTCTGTGGCCTTTTTTCCAAGTTTAAAACAGAATTTTATTCATTCTTCTAAAGTGTCAGATTGCATTTTTGAAAGTCACCAGCTGTGACAATCAGGCTTTAGTAGCGTGTGTTCCAATTGCTGCTGTAGCTGTTCATTTGAACGTGAAATCATAAATATTGGTCAGTCATCTCATACAATGTATAGCAATAACATAGTGAATTTTCAAGAGTCTGTTGCAATTTTAAAAACCCATATGAAAAAAGTCTGAAAACTTATCGTATGCACCTCGTATATATATATATAAACAAATATATTTTGGCAGTATTTCTTCATTAATACAAATTTCCTTGAATATAAAAGACATTTTCTGTCTACATATTTTCTTGTTGATCCTTTCATATTGCCGTATTGCTTTTATTGTATTCGGCGGGAATTGATTGATATATTTTCCATAATTGTTTATTTCCCAAGTACTTTCTGCCCGACTTTGGGACATCATCAGGAGAGGATGTATTACAAAAGTGATGTAACAGAATCTTAAAGCGCTCCATATTAGAAACATGCAACCCAAACTTAACAGAATTAATTTTCAAACCAGTGCTCATGTACTTAAATGTCGTTAGCTACTGACACTTTTTATAGAACAACTTTAAAAGTAAACGCTACACACTGCAACGGCCAAGACGCTCTTCTTCTTACAAAGTAGTAATGTACATACAAAAGTTACATCACAAACCAAACCAAACTATATAAACCTTGCCTTTTAGCAGATCTTAGAATATGCCAAATGTATTCACTTACAAAGAGATAAAATCCCCTCTAAAAGTGGGGTATTCTGTGTAAAACACTAAATTGAATCTACTGGTAAGGGTATAACTCTAGAGAGTATAGAGGACTCTTTCATAGCCATTACTCCCAGCTCCACTCTGACCCAGAGTGCCTGTTAGGTTTGGTTTTTATGTTTAATGGCATAACAACCTTTGTGGGTTATTTTATACCAAAGACATCCTTGTTGAAGAACAGCAGAGATATTATTCAAAGCATAGCTGAAGGGATTAGAGGGTTCATGCCTTTCCCAAGAGTATTTGTTTGAAAGTGAACTTGACTGGAGTTTGAAATCTGCCATGAGACCCCTTCTCTCCATTTCTGTTAAGATCCTTCCAATGTGTCAAAGTAGATCAGTTTGAACATTATTAGTGTTGGATAGGAATACTTGAAATAATATTATGGCAAATTATTTGTATTAGGAATATTTAAACTGTGTGCAAACAAATAATTCTTATAACAAATGAAAAAAAGGTGTGATAAAAAAGATTGTAATGGAACACTGAAAATATAATTATGATTACAAATTAATCAAATTTTGGCATTAAATAACCCATAAGATGTTGATATACCATTAAGAAAATAAACCAAATGAAAAAGAAACAAATAAAATGCTGATATACAGTCGAGTAAGAAAAATGTTTAATTACAGTCGAGTAAAAAAAATTCACTCAAAAGCCTTGACTCTGCACACTATGACAAATATATTGTTAAGATGTGCCAGACTGGGACTTATTTACCAAAAATGTATCAGCATTTAGTCTTGCCGCTTATTTTGAATCCCTGAATATCCACTAGTGGGTCTACGCTAAAAAGAGGGGGTTGTCCCTTTTGTGCCATTATACAAGCAGCGGGTCTTACCAAGGTTTTTACATTGCTCAATTGACTGAGATTGTAGAATACACTCCGACTACTTCTCTGCAGAGGAGTAAGACTCCCCCTCCTGAATATGACACTGAACAATCGGATGCTGGAGCTTTGGGGAATGCAGAGTAGCTCTTCATTGCCATTGCTCCCAGGTCCACTCTGGCTTGGAGGGGTAGCACCTGATAGGGTCCTATCTATGGGTCAAATAGAAATAAACAGTATACTCATGCTAAACTGAATTGTTTGAAATAGAACTGTTTTGACGTTTAAACTGCATACTTATGCAAAACTGAATTGTTTGAAATAGGACTGTTTTTACATTTACCTGAGTGCAAACAAAAACCATACTTATCCTAAGCTGAATTATTTGAAATAGAACTGTTTATATGTATGAAAATGGATTTTGCATTAAATAACCTACAATGGTTGATATGTCATAAAACCAAACCAAACCAAACCAGACCAAACCAAACCATGGTTTGTACCGAATGTATCAAATTTTTCGTTTACTCTACTTCATATTAAATTTTCAAAGTCTTTGTTTCAGGCTGACTGGCTCTTAGATGGTTAAATTAAAATCTTCCCTATCACTAAAGCTTATTATTAGTTACTTGAAACTCCATGTACAAACAAATGACTATTGTTGGATAGAAATAATTACTTGAAGATGTATAATTATGTGTAAATTATTCTAATTAGACAGGAATACTTGAAGCCATACAAATTTTTGGTATTAATTTGAAAATTATTTGTATTAGATAGGAATACTTGAATACTTGATGCAAAAAAATTCTTAAAAAATGACTACTCATTTGTAAATATTAAATATACAATGCAGTTCTCTTAATTGTAGGCATAAAATAGCCCGAGATGGGTTGAAATGCCATTAAAATCAATCAGTTACACAAATTTGATCTTTATCTATTTGGATATTTATTAATGTCAGTTGAGGAATAGTAAGATTGTGTTATCAGTCTTTTAAAGTAGGAAATGTGTATATACCTTGAAAAACAGCATTGGAAGTTCTTGTTTTTACACAACCTAATAATATTGCTGAGAGATACACAACTTTCTCAATCCCTATCAACAATTCTTTAAATATATCTGGGGTAAAAACAAAATAGGGTAATTTGGGATTTGCAATCTCGGCTGCAAGGAAGGCCTTTTATTTATCAAAATGAATGTGCATGTGACTGGAAAGTTAGACAAAAAGTCCACTGGGAATTGTTTTAAATAAACTCAATTCTCCAAAATGACCATTTTTAAAGAAAAAAAAAAATGTAATTTGGGTTGTAAGATAGTAATTATTAAAAAAATATGTTGAGTTGTTTTTATCTAAGCTTTACCTTCTTTTGTAGAAAACACCAACAGTACATCTTCAGAGGAGTAAGACCCCATCCGTGCTGAGGCCACCAGTTAGTTGTGGATAGCAACCCCACCCTACTTTAATACTTTGGGATGAAATCCTGGTAGCTGAGCAGTCTGTGATTAAGAAGCTAAAGTCATCACATGACCTGCAACATTCTACTTTGGTCCTTACTGGACTAGATAGGTGCTTGGAGAGCCTGATCCTATCAGATGGCCAGCCCTTACACTGATATTATTGTACAAACTTGTGGCAAACTAGTACCCTCGCCAATTTTATCTGAAAGGTGCTTAAAGGTGGTCGCTGAAGGTCAATTGCAATTCTTCAAAATATATAATTGTGTGACAACAAGTGAGCTTTCACTTATTTTATAACATAGTTACCAACAATTCATATATATATATATATATATATGTATATATATATGCTCCCCCATGGGGGTTGAGCACTCTGGTGAAGGAATATACAGCTGCCACTCACATAATGCAAAGCTCTTTGAACGAATTGAGCACTCTGTTATACGGTAAGGTATAAGATGTAAACAAACAAAAGCTACCACTTAATGCCTTATAATTTCCGAGCTGATGTGGTTCATTTGTTGGCTGAGCAATATGATACTAAGTCTAATATAAACTTGGGTTGATTTCAATCCCAGCTTCTAGTGTCCTACATGTCTAGTCACACTGAAGAGTTGTGATACAACGAAACTGTCTGTGAATGACAATATATATATATATACCAAACCCTCCACATATATATATATATATATATATACTTTAAGGAAAACAACAAAACTGGTCACATAGGATTATAAATTTATTTCCATCCTGTCACGCATTTTTGAAATTTTCAAAAACACGAAAAAAAATTTAACAGGACTTATATATATATATATATATATATATATATACACACCAAACCCTCCACATAAGCAGGATTTGTGACACATGGTCAATTTTTAAAATGAGTTTTACATGTCTGGGATCAGTGTTTTCTTTCTCTTAGACTGGTTGCTATACTGAGGTTAAAAAGCCCAATCTGCTCTACTTGAAGGGTGAGTCAAAAAGTAAAGCCTTTTCCTTTTAAAACCTCTTTCGATGGGCTGAAAAGATAATAGTCTAAAGGTGCTACATCCTGTCTATTGATTTTGTCTTCCTTCTATATAATAAGGCTCGACCAAACACAAGCATCAGGACGAGAGAGACACTATCGCCTCGATCAGGTGGACAACTTTACCACATTCTCCATACTCACCGTACTACCCAAATTTAAATCCTGGAGGAAGCTATTTGTACTTCAATTCATGCTAATACCCTTTGGAAAAGCAAGAATTAATCTGTTCTCCCTACTAGTTACAGGTAAATCGTCAAGTAGATTGGGCTTTTTTGCTTTGGGAAGGCAACCAGTCGAGAAAGAAAACTTTTAATTCAAAACTTTTAAAAATTGACTTTGTGTTACATACAGCCCATGATGGAGGGGTTGGGTAGATACATTTTGCGATGCTTTCACTGCTCAGAATGTATGACAGGTAGCTTTGAGTTTCTTGGAAGATCTTACATACCTTTGAAAACCCTTGAAAATTAAATATTTTGAATTGATATTTGATTTACCATTTTGAGTCTTGATGTCTACATTAAAGTGACCTTGTACCAAATCTGGCAGGATGGGAGGTCTAATAAATCCTTCAGGAGGATATTTTCATTTATTTATGTTTTACGGTCACCATTTCATCTTTACAGAGAATGATGAGCATAGTAGAAATCAACTGTTCCCTTCAAATTGGCAAGTGATTTAAAGTCCAAACTACTTTCTATATTTTCTCTGACCATGTGATATGGTGACCAATTGGATTGACCTTGGGTTCACTGTCTGTCACTCAAATCTAATTGTCTTATGGTACTTTTCCACACTGCTTCATATTCTCATAATTAGGACTTATTTAAATTGCCAACACTTCTAGTCAATAATAGACTTTAGCAATCTACTAAGTAACAGGGCATCCTAAGCTTCCTGGTATATTCAATCATAGTCAGACAGATAGATATTCCAAATTCGGTATGCATAATTATTAGAAATAAAGCAATATATATATATATATATATATATATATAGTATACTTAGGCAGCAAATCATTATCCACACTGGTTTGTTTAAATACCACGGATTGTTTCTTTTTAAAAATCTTCAAGTGAAGATGTTCAAGTCTTCTTACTTGTCTTCTTACTTCTGAGTCAAGTTGGTAAAGAAAAAACCCTACATTAGCCCAAGCGCTTTCGACCATTTCACTGGTCATCTCCAGGGTCATGGTGAAGCGTTTGTTGCAGTGGCTTTTTTATTTCTTCGGAGTGGCTTTTTTTATTTATAAATTATAAATGGGGTTGGTTCCTTCCGTTAGGATGGATGGTTAGTTATTTTTACCAGCTGTATATATATATATAATTATTGAAAGTATGGACTCTCTCTGTTGCCATTTATCCCTATTGTCCATCACTGTTGGTGGGTCCTCTTGATGGCATCCAGGACCTGCACGGAACTGGTGAATATAAGTCTTTGCTGGTCGGCCGATACTCATGCCTCCATGTGTGTGACCCTACAGTAAAACTCCACCTATGAGTTCATCCTAGCTTATAAATAATTCTTTTTCAGTTGAATGCATTATTTATTATACGTTCTTGAATGATGACATTTGCATGAATAACTTCAAGTAAATCCAATGGCAATGAAGGTTACCCTACACTCCCAACAGCTTCAGAACTGGAGCCTCACCATCAGAAGAGTCATTTCCAAAACACTCCTTTTTTTTTTTTTTTTTTTTTTTTGAAGAGTGGGGTCTTATTCCTCTTCAGGGAGATACAGTCAGGATATTCTAAGCCCCACCAAGAGGAATTATTTTTTTCTTTCATCTTAACCGCAGTTTTTTTGTTTTTGTTTTCTTTCTATCAAAACATTTCAATCATTAGTCTATAGATATAGTTTTTTTGTAAATTTTGCATGCTGAGATTCTTGTAGAATTCAAGGCATCGTTTACAATGGCACTGATTAAAATGGTAAAATTTAAAAGAGAAGTGTAACTTTCAAGAACTGTGGTTTGCAAAAAATATTCATTTTTTTCTATTTTTATTTGTTAATTTTTATGCACCGCAAAGTCCTAACTGCTGAAAAAGCAAAAAGATTGGTGGCGACTAAATACTTGTTGTCGAAAATTAAGGTGTTCACCTGAAGCTTGACATTGGATTTGGCTTATTATTGGGTGATTGATTTTAAAAAAGAATTTTTATTTTCAAAAACCAACAGCTTTTGGGATTATTGTCTTTCTTGGGACAAATTTGATATAATATGGGGATCATTAGGAGAGAGAATTGAATGCCATCACTTGTATCATTCTCAGACCATCTCATGAGAGACTGCTTTTCTTAGTCAGTAACTGTCCTTAGATATCTTCAGGCAATGCAATTACCATCATCAAGGCCTCAAGAGGGATCTATGAGGTGCATACAATAAGTTTCCAGACTTTTTTCGTATTGACTTCCTTACTCCTCCCACACCACTTATCATCCCTCACAGACTCCCTGCCTTCCTTGAATCTCTTATGCCACTCAAAAACTGATGCTCAATTCATGCAAGATGCTTCAAAAGCAGTCTGAAGCATTCCATACGTTTCTGTGGCCTTTTTTCCAAGTTTAAAACAGAATTTTATTGCATATCATTCTTCTAAAGTGTCAGATTGCATTTTTGAAATTCACCAGCCGTGACAATCAGGCTTTAGTAGGGTGTATTCCAATAGTTGCTGTAGCTGTTCATTTGAACCTGAAATCATAAAAGTTGGTCAGTTGTTTCATAAGATGTATAGCAATAAGATACTGAATTTTCAAGAGTCTACGGCAATTTTAAATGCCCATATGAAAAATGTCTGGAAACTTATTGAAGGCACCTCATATGTGCAAATTATTTGTATTAGATAGGAATACTTGAAACCAAATTATTCGTTTTAAGAATAGTTACTTGAAGTTATAATTGTTTCTAAAAAATCATTATTAATTACTTAAAACCTTACAAGTGTGTGTAAACAAAGGGTCATTATTAAATTGATACAATTACTTGTTGATTGGTTGTATTTTTCAGCATATCAACCCATGTGGGTTATTTAATGCCAAATCCTGTTAATACATATAAAATATATATGATTTGTAAATGAACAGTTTGGAGGTAACACTATTTTAAAATGAGCCAGAGCTTATTTGTTTGCACACAGTTAAATGGTTTCAAGTCTAGTAAATGATTAAATAGTTCTATGTGACCAATTGATAGGACCTTACCATCTGTTACTACTTGGGTCAGAGTGGACCTGGGGGTAATGGCAATAAAGGGCTACTCTACATTCCCCAAAGTTTCAGGACTGGAATTTCACCATCGGATAGTTTTTTGTCATATCCAGGACACTTGTTCGGGGGGTCTCACCTCTCTGCAAAGATGCAGTCCCAGCTGACTGGGCTATAGTAAGTAAGTAAAGTTGCTGACCATTGTCGAGGGTGACTTGAAGGCTCCCTTTTCAATAGCTACTACACCAATGTGTATGGGAGGGTGCTATACCTTTCCCTGGATTGCTCCACTTTATCCTTGATCCTTGCCTTATAGCGCTGAATGTTAAGCAAGGAGGTATCAAGTACTATATTTTGAGTCTTTGGTATGGCTCGACCTGGGATTGAACCTAGGTCTCCCGGGCCATTGGCAAACACTCTAACTATTATGCCAATGTTAGCTATAATTACTTGAAATCCAATGATTATTAGTTTTATATAGGAATACTTGAAACCAAATAACTGTGTGCAAATGATTTGTATTAGATAGGAATACTTGAAACCATACAACTGTATACAAATTATTTGTATTAGATAAGAATACTTGAAACCATAGAACTGTGTGCAAATTATTTGTATTAGATAGGAATACTTGAAACCATACAACTGAATACAAATTATTTGTATCAGATAGGAATACTTGAAACCATACAACTGTGTGCAAATTATTTGTATTAGATAGGAATACTTGATACCATAGAACTGTGTGCAAATTATTTGTATTAGATTGGAATACTTGAAACCATAGAACTGTATGCAAATTATTTGCATTAGATAGGAATACTTGAAACCATAGAACTGTGTGCAAATTATTTGTATTAGATAGGAATACTTGATACCATATAACTGTGTGTAAATTATTTCTATCAGGAATACTTGAAACCATAGAATAATGAGCAAATTATTTGTATTAGATAGAAATACTTGAAACCATCCAACTGTATGCAAATTATTTGTATTAGATAGGAATATTTGATATCATATAACTGTGCAAAAAAAAAATTCTTAAGAAACAACACAAAAAATATAAATAAAGATGTACAATGAATGTGATTCCTCTTGGCATAAAATAACCCAAGATCAGTTGACATGCCATTAAAATCAATCCATGATTTAAAAAAAAAAATTATTTTGAATATGATAAGTGTAAAGTCAATGGGGATTGGTTTAGTTATCAGCAGTTAACAGTCTTGGTCAAGATTAGAATAGGGTGTCGATAATAAGTGATACGATGCGTGTCCAGAAGCAGAGAGTTAACTACTGATCACTGTTTCTATTCCCTCTCTAAAGCTGCACATGTCTATGCAAATTTGCAGTTCTATCTGCCAACGGTGTCATCTCACCAAAATGTCCCATCTCACAAAACTTCCAATCACTCTATAATAAGAAGAAAAGGTGCCCGTGGTGTAATGGTCATTGTCGCAGAAATTGGACACGGCGACACGAGTTCAAATCCTGGACTTGACTAATTGCATTTCACATAGCACTAATACCCTTGGGAAAGGTATGAATCCAATTATTCTCCCTCCAGCTATGGGTAAATAGTACGGCAGACTAGGTTCTTCAGCCTTGATGAGGCAACTAGTCTAGGAGAAGGAAAAACTCTGAATTCAAACCTGTTAAACTCCGCTTAAAAAATTGACCTTGTGTCATATACTGCCCGAGCCGAGGGGTTGGGTAAATATGATAATAAGAAGAAAATTGATTGCACAATTTGATTTTTTTTTTTTTATTGTTTTCTTTTACTTTTTGTTTATTGGGTTTTAAAAACTTTTTTTTTTTATGATGATGAAGTATTTGATAACTCTGCTGCTTTAATGGGACAAGTGAGATTATTTATTTCTATTAAGAACTATATTTAGTCCGGGATTTTCCTGGCTAAGAAAGCTGTCACCACCACCCCTCCATTTACAGTCAATATTAAAAGTTTTGGAAATTCCATTATTAATATTCATTATACAAACATTTGTTTTTATAAAAGGGCTAAATTTACGCAATGTGAGATGAGAACACAACATAAGCAATTCTCTTTAACAGATTCCGGATTTGACAAATACTCTGTCTGCAAAAGATATTTACAAAACTTAGCTTTGTCTGGCCACGAGTATGAGGGGGTCCTCAATGAGGACTGCAAATGTACATCTATAATCCTCTGAGGTACATATTGCTTAACTTGCTGTTATCATCTAAGCATGCTGACAACACAGGTTTTACAGACTCTCACTTTTCATCCATCCCTATGGGTCATTTTTTTTGGTAAGTCCTCTAGATTGCATCAAGTGTCTACACTTGCCCGTGGTGTAATGGTTAGCGTCGTAGGATATGGACACGGCAACACAAGTTCAAATACTGGACCTGACTGATTGCATTTCACATAGCACTAATACCCTTGGGAAAGGTATGAATCCAAAATATTCTCCCTCCAGCTATGGGTAAATAGTAGGGCAGACTAGGTTCTTCAGCCTTGATGAGGCAACTAGGAGAGGAAAAACTCTGAATTCAAACCTGTTAAACTCCGCTTAAAAACTGACCTTGTGTCATATCCTGTCCGAGCGGAGGGGTTGGTAAATATGATCAAGTGTCCACACAGACAAGTTGCTGTGAACACAAACAAGTCTAGAAGTATTTTTTTGTTATTTACAACATTTAGCTTAGTATGAGACACCTTGTGAGAATGAAACTCACTAACAATGGTCTATTAGCCTAGCTTGATGACCATGACACTACAATGCCAAAAGTATCAAATGGTGAGATTCCAGTTTTCGATGTCTGGGAAGTGTGGAATCCCCTACTCCTTCATTGCCATTACTCTCTGCTTCACTCTGACCCAGAATCATAGTATTTTCTGTTAGGATTCCATCTCTGAGTTGAATAAATGTTAGATGGGAATACTCGATATCACAAAACCGTGTGCAAAAATAAACTCTTCTGAAATAATGATGCAAAAATGTAAATATGACAGTACAATTCCCCAAACCTCTTGGTTTAAAATAGGGGGTGTCCTCGTGGCGTAATGGTTAAAGTGATGAACTGCGGAAGCATAGAAAGTGAGTTCGTACTCCAGTTGCGCTATTACGTTCACTTTCAGGCAAATACCCTTGGGAATGGTATGAACCCCCTTATCCTCCCAGCTATGGGTAAAATAGTACTTTTACTGTTCTTCTTGGAAAATAACTTTGGTGTTAAATAACCTACAAAGGTTGATATGCCATTAAACAAAGAAGCAGTTGGCTTAAAATAACCCTAGATAGATTGATATACCATTAAAATACACTGACTGTATCTCTGCCGAGAGGTAAGACTCCTTCAACAAGTGTCTTGGATATATTATACAAAACAATCTGATGGTGAGGAGCTTTGGGGAATGCAGAGTACTCTTTCATTGCCATCGCTCCCAGGTCTGTTCTGGCTTGAAGTGGTAGCACCTGATAGGGTCTTATCTATGGGTCAAACAGAACTATTTGACATTCAAACTGTGTACTTATGCTAAACTGAATTGTTTGAAAAAGAACTGTTTTGATCATATATTGTGTGTAAACCAAAATTGTGTATTAATGCAAAGCTAAATTGTTTGAAATAGTTGAAAGAGAACTGTTTTTACACTTAACTATGAGAATACAAATGACTGATGTTTAATTGAATTGTTAGTGATACATAGCAATACTTGGAACCATTTACTTTTGTTGACATGCTAAACTGAAATGTTTGAAATAGAACTGTTTGATCATTCAACTGAGTATAAACAAAAAAATGTGTACTTATACTAAAATGAATTGTTTGATATAGAACTGTTTTTACATTTAACAGTGTAAACAAAAAACTGTATTCAAACAAATGACTGTGTATAAACAAAAAACTTTACTTAAGCTAAACTGAATTGTTTAAAATTAATTGAAACCATTTAACTGTGTGTCAAAAAATGAGCTCAGGTTTGTTTAAAGATGTTATCAGAAAAGTGTGTTTAGAAATCAAATATTTAATACACATATGAAAAGGATTTGGCATTAAATGACCAACAATGTTTGATATGCCATAAAACTAAACCAAACCAAACCAAATCAAATCACTAACCATGGCTTGCCAGATAATCATAAAACCACATGATTTGTGTAAAAAAACTAAGCATAGCTTAGATTTGGCTCGAGAATAAAATGTAGGGGGTCATGATTGTAACATTAAATTGAATCCAGTGGTGAGACTCCTGTTCTGGAGCTTGGGGAGAATGAAGTCACTTTTTTATTGTCATTACTACCAGATCCACTCAGACCCAGAATGTTAGTCTCATCTATGGGTAAAATAGATTTGTTTGAAATCACATATGTTATGCATATCTATGTAATTTTATTTTTTGTTACATCTTGATTGTATAGAATTAATAAACTTCTGGTAGCGAGACATTGGCCTAATGAGTAGTGCTTGCCAGTGGTCCGAGAGACTGGGGTTCAATCCCAGGTCGAGTCATACCAAAGACTCAAAAAATGGTACTTGATTCCACTTTGTTTAGCACTCAGCACTATAAGGTCAGGATCAAGAGTAAAGTGAAGCAATCCCGGGAACTGTATAGCGCCCTTCCCTACACTTTGGTGTAGTAGCTATTAAAAAGGGAGCCTTTGGGTAACCCTTGACTAAGGTCAACAACTTTACTTATATCTAATTTAAAAGATTAACATTTTATTTTCAAAAAGTGCTTGAAATATACTTATTCAGGGATTTCTTTGGTTTGGTTTTATGGCATATCAACCATTGTTGGTTATTTAATGCCAAATCCTTTTTATACATATATACTAAATATATATGATTTGGTTTGGTTTGGTTTTATGGCATATCAACCATTGTAGGTTATCTAATGCTAAATCTTGTTTATACATATATATCAAATATATATGATATGTAAACACATTTTGTTGGTAATTTTTTTGTTGAGCCTGAGCTCATTTTTGTTTGCGCACAGTTAAATGGTTTCAAGAATTGCTATGTAACAATAACAATTTGACATCATTCATTTGTTTGCATGCATTTAAATCTGATTTTTAAGTAATTTTATTTTTAAAGGAGTAACAATTAACTTATTTTCACACAAGTATTGCTATACTTTCTCCACTGTTAAATGGTTTCAATTATTGCTATCTAACTCTAACAATCCCGCTTAATCTTTTGTTTGCACACAGTGAAGTCGTAACAAGAATTACTTTTTAGCACAAATTTTTCTACTGAATACAATTCATTCATTTGCACACAGTTAAATGATTCCAAGTATTGCTAACAAATCAATTAAACATTAGTCATTTGTTTACACACAGATAAATGTAAAAACAGTTCTATTTCAAACAATTCAATTCAGCATAAGTCAACAAATTTCAAATGCTTTAAATATTGCTATGTATCACTAACAATTCAATTAAACATTAGTAATTTGTTTACACACAGATAAATGTAAAAACAGTTCTATTTTGAAGAATTCAATTTAATATACACTACTCGTCAAAAGTATTTGGATACATTCAAAAACACTTTTTTCTCATCCTAAAAGTTTTATTCTTAATGAAACAAGTTAAACACGCAAATGTTTTTATCTATTAAACTAAATACCTGTCTTCCTCAGTAACTTTGACCTTAGTATAACCAGATATCCTTTGAAAAATTGATTTGAAGGCGTTTTCCTTCTTTAGTACTGAGCATGAATAAAACATTTTCAAAAAGTTACATTATGCTGCCACTTGAACTCACATTAGACAATATTGTGTGGAATTACTGCTTGCTTGATACAACCTGTTTTACCTATGCAGAGGACAATTTCATCAAAGTCACCTGCTTGTGTGACAGAAGGCTGATTGCTCCAAACATCACTGCACAACTGAACCAATGCCGTGAAAAAAAATGTGTTAAAATCCACTGTGAGGAGAAGACTCTGTGAAGCTTGCCTATATGGGAGAATTGCAGTCAAGAAACCACTTTTGAGAAAGCAAAACAATGTCAAAAGGCTCCAGGGGGCCAAGGCACACACAAAGACTGGACTATAAAGCAGTGGTCCTTTAGACAGAAGAATCAAATTTCAAAATCTTTTGGCTAAATAGAAGGGTCTATGTGTGACAAAGAGTTGGTGAAAGGGCTGCAACCCCCAGTATCACACCAACCATAAAGCATGGAGGTGGCTCTGTTATGATGTGAGGGACTTTTGCTAATTACAAAATCAGGGATTTGTGCCAGCTGAAGGGCAAATGGAATCAGACTGGCTATCACAGCATGCTGCAGTCTCACACGGTCCCATCTGGAATGCGATTTGTACTCATGCAAGATTATGACCCAAAGCATACTTGTAAACTATGCCAGAGTTACATTAAAAGCAGAGAGGAACAGAACGTCCTTCAATTGATGTCTTGGCCAGTGCAGTCAGTGGACTTAAATCCAACTGAACTGGTGTGGGATGAACTGGATCAAAATCTCAGAGCTAAACAACCCACAAGTGCGGTTAACCTCTGGCAACTCTTGTAGGAAAGCTGGGTAGAACTATCTTCAGTATAGCTCCAGTATTTGGGGGGAAAGAATGCCAAGAATGTGTGATGCCGTGATAGTTCCCAATGGGGGTTATTTTGATGAATGAAAAGTTTTTTGTGGTTTTTTTTTTAGCTTAATTTGTATTTTGTGCGGCTCAGGAAGAATATTATTTTGTAAAATAGATAAAACCATTGTGATACTTAACTTGTTTCATTGAAAATTTTTTAAGATGGGAAATAAGAATTTTTGACTGTTGCCAAATACTTCTGATTGGTCGTGTGAATCATTTTTTTGCCTACAGTTTAAATGTCAAACAGTTCTATTTGACCCATAAATAAGACCCGACCAGGTGCAACAGTAATGAAGAGGTACTCCACATTCGCCAAAGTTTCAGGACTTGAGCCTTACCATCAGATGTAGTTTAGTGTCATATCCAGGACACTCATTGTGGGAGGGTTAGCCCTCAACAGAGGTGCAGTGGATTCTACAATCTCAGCCAACTGGGCTGATTTATTTATGGGCCATATTATAAAGACATAATGTAAAAGAAGTACTTACAATATAAGAAGAAGGTGAAAAGTTATCAGCCCTACTAAAAAGGAATTACTCGTTTTATTTTTATTTTAATTTAAAAAAAAATTTTTATAAGAAATAAGAAAAATTAGGTGAAATGAGTTGAACGTTAGGATAAAAATTTGGATTTGCAATTACATTTCACAGCTCAAAGACATTACGATTCTTCGATCAAACACTTTTCAGCTCTCCCTCAGACAAAACTCAGTTCTAATTGATTCCAAGGTGAACATTATGAGTTCAATCCTCTTTGGGAGTGTCATTAATCTAACTTTGTCTAACAAATATTCATCTCAGATAACTTTCTTGGTAATCGACTTTTAACACAAAGAAATTTAGAGAAAGAAAAAATGCATCCGCATGTTTTATTTGCTAAAATGCATTATTCATTTGCAAATCTGTTTCGGTCCAATGACAGAATAAGTTAATTAAAATTTTTTTTAAGGGTGGGGGATCTCATTGAATATTTGCTAATCTTCTGGACAGCAACAGTGTAGGAAGCGAGTGTGATTTCCACTCCTACTGTTACTTTCACTTTCAGACTAATATCCTTGGGAAAGGCATGAACCCTATTACCCCCTGAGCTTTGGGTTAAATAGAGTACCACGTCTGTTCTACAAGGAAGGCTTTGATATTAAATAACCCAAGAAGGTCGATATGCCATTAAAGAAAAACTGAAACCAAATATTTTTTATCGTTGCTGTTTTTTCTGGGGTTTTTTTTTTTTTTTTTTTTCAATTTTAAATTTTTCTTTATAATTTCAAATTTTTTTTATTTTGTCGATCAAACAGAAATCAATATTTTCGTGGATGTTTTTTTAAGTTTTAAAAGGTTTTAACTTAATTTTGGCTTTTTCAATGGAATCTTATTAATACAAAGTTATAAAAAGATCTTTTGAAATACAGAGTGTTTAAAGAAAAAAATATTTACACTTCTCTTGTCGTTCATTCACAAAATTATGATTTCAAATTCACACTAGGGTTGATATGAGGATTATTAAATAAGTTTCCAGACTTTTTTCATATGGGTACTTTTATTGATAGTACACACATGAAACTCTAGTCCCCTTCGAACTAATCTCTTCTGGCTGCAATGCACTTTTTGTACCGTTCCAACACCTTCTGGAAGGCCCCATGGAAGTCCTCTTGTGTGAGCATGTCAATGACCTTTGTCACAGCCTCTTTCAGCTCCTCAATTCTCTCATAACGACAGCCTCTGAGCTTACGGGATAACCAAAAGTCATAGGGAGCAAGGTCTGGACTATAAGGATGGTGAGGAGCTGTCTTGATGCCCATCTTGCTCAAATAGTCAGTGACAAGGATGGAGTTGTGGACTGGTGCATTGTCCTGGTGGAAATGCCACTGACCTGATTTGAAAAGTGCTGGCTTCTTCCGACAGAATCTCTTCCTGAACTCCCTTAAAACTTCAACATAGTAACCCTAACCCTAACCCTTTGGCCAATCAACTCTGGTATATTGACTTCCTTACTCCTCACACACCTGTCATTATCCCTCACAGACTCCCTGCCTTCCTTGAATCTCTTATGACACTCAAAAACTCATGCTCGATTCATGCAAGATGCTCCAAAAGCAGTCTGAAGCATTCCATATGTTTCTGTGGCCTTTTTTCCAAGTTTAAAACGGAATTTTATTGCATATCGTTCTTCTAAAGTGTCCACACATCCAGATTGCATTTTTGAAATTCACCAGCCGTAACAATCAGGCTTTAGTAGGGTGTATTCCAATTGCTTCTGTAGCTGTTCATTTGAAGCTGAAATCATAGAAATTGGTCAGTCATCTCATACAATGTATAGCAATAACATAGTGAATTTTCAAGAGTCTATGACAATTTTAAATGCCTGTACAAAAAAAGTCTGGAAACTTATTGAAGGCACCATGTATGCCATAAAACCCAACCAACCAACCTTTCAACACATTACTTAGCCCAGTCAACTGGGGTTGTAGAATACACAAACTGTACCTTTGCATGAGTATCCTGGACATGACACTAAACAATCTAATGGTGAGGTTCCAGTAATGCTGGAGCTTTGGATAAAGCAGAGTATCCCTTCATTGCCATTGCTCCCAGGTCCACTCTGACCCAGAGTGGTAGCACCTGAAAGGATCCTATCTATGAGTCAAATAGAACTGTTTGACCTTTAAACTAAGAGCAAATAAATGACTTATGCTAAATTGAATTGTTAGAAATAGAACTGTTTGATGATTTAACTGTGTGTAAACAAATGACTGATGTTTTTATTGAATTGTTAGTGATACATAACAATACTTAGAACCATTTAACTGCATGAAAATAAATGAATAATATCGAATAGAATAATTAGCATTAAATAGCCATAATTGTAACCACTTCACCATGTGCCAACAAATAATTGATGTTAAGTAGAATTATAACAGTAGGTTAAATATTTTCTGTTATCTATGTAGAAACCATAGCAATAATTGTGTGCTAACAAATTTAAAGATGAAATTGCCGACAAAGTAATCTTTTACTTATTGGCATGATGGTTAGAGTGTTCGCCAATGGTCCGGGAGACCTGGGTTTAATCCCAGGTCGAGTCATACCAAAGACTCAAAAAATGGTACTTGATTCCTCCTTGCTTAACTCTCAGCATTATAAGGTAAGGATCAAGGGTAAAGTGGAGCAATTCAGGGAAAGGAATAGCGGCTTCCTCTACACCTTGGTGTAGTAGCTATCGAAAAGGGAGCCTTTGGGTCACCCTTGACTAAAGAGAGACAACTTTACTTACTTTATCAATTTAAATTTGTGCAAACAAATGATAAATGTTTTATTGTTACATACCAATACTTAAAACCATTTAACTGTGTGCAAAAAAAATGAACTTAGACTCGTTTTAAAATGTTATCAAGAGAACGTGTTCACAAATCATATATATTCAATATATATATGTGTAAAGAAGATTTGGCATTAAATAACCTACAATGGTTGATATACCATAAAACTCAACCAAACTAAATCATATATATTTACTATATATGTATAAAGAGGATTTGGCATTAAATAACCTACAATGGTTGATATGCCATAAAACCCAACCAAACCAAATCATATATATTTACTATATATGTATAAAGAGGATTTGGCATTAAATAACCTACAATGGTTGATATGCCATAAAACCCAACCAACACATTATTGGAATCTTTCTCTGGTGGTCTTTATAATATCACTTCTGATCAATTGGTTGGTTAAGTTTTACGGCATATCAACCCTTGCAAATTATTTAATGCCAAATCCTGTTTTTACATACATACTAAATATATGATGAGTAGATGAATAGTTTGTCAGTAACAATTTTTGAATGAGGCAGATCTCATTTGTTTGCAGGCAATAAAATGGTTTGGAGGTGCCGGTGGTGTAATGGTTATCACCGTAGGAAATGGACATGGCGTCACGAGTTCAAATCCTGGATGAGACTGATTGTGTTTTACATAGCACTAATACCCTTGGGAAAGGTATGAATCCAATTATTCTCCCTCCAGCTATGGGTAAATAGCAGGGCAGACTAGGTTCTTCAGCCTTGGTGAGGCAACTAGTGTAGGAGAAGGAAAACTCTGAATTCAAACCTGTTAAACCCCGCTTAAAAATTGACCTTGTGTCATATCCTGCCCGAGTAGAGGAGTTGGTAAATATGGTTAAATGGTTTCAAGTATTGCTAATACAAATAATTCT
>CAUZXS010003312.1:135000-144052 GCA_963585895.1 Sepioteuthis lessoniana
CGAAACAGTCTGTCGGTGGATGACAGTATATAACTTACTCCCGGTAAGTTTTTCACATTTATTTTAACTGGTTTTTCACTGAGAGTCTGAGTGATAGCAAGTCCCCTCAGGTCTCAAGCACACTTCTAAGTTGATTTAAACCATGCTGTGGTCTAACTGATCTTGATTTTTCAATTAGTTCCCCCTAGTCTTTTTTCTGAGCCTTTCCTTAATTTTCTATCAACTGACAACTATAAAAAAAACTAAGAAGAATCCTCAATGGACCAAATAGAAAACACATTCTCTTTAACTTTTAATTTTTCAGTTTGGTTTGGTTTCTTTGTTTTATGGCAGATCAACCTTTGTAGGTTATTTAATGCCAAAGCCATTCTCATAGAAGAACGGTAGTGGTACTATTTAACCCATAGTTGGGGGATAAGGAGGTTTATACCTTTCCCAAGGGTATTAATCTAAAAGTGACGGTGACATATCAAGGTTTGGTTTGGTTCCATAGCTGGGAGGATAAGGGGGTTCATACCTTTCCCCCAAGGGTATTTGGCCGAAAGTGAATGTAATAGTGCGACTGTAGAACAAACTCGCTGACTACGATTTCGCAGTCCATCGCTTTAACCATTACACCCAGAGGACACCCTCTTTTAATTTTTCATCCACAAGGAATCAAATTGGCTGTCATTCTGTCCTTATTGCTTGCTTAGTCGACTGGGGCCGTAGAATACACTGACTGCAACTCTGCAGAGGGTTAAGACCCTCCCAACGAGTGTCCTGGATATGACATTAAACAGTGATGGTGAGGTCCCAGTAATGCTGGGGCCTTGGGGAATACGGAGCACCCCTTCATTGCCATTGCTCCCAGGTCCACTCTGGTCTGGAGTGATAGCACCTGATGGGGCCCTACCTATGGGTTAAATAGAACTAACGGCATACTTATGCTAAACTGAATTGTTTGACATAGAAATGTTTTTCACAATTAAACCGTACTATTAAACCAAATTGTTTAACATAGAACTGTTTTGACAATTAACTGTGTGTAAACAAGATCTTTACTTATACTAAACTGAATTAGAACTGCTTGACTTAACTGAATAGCTAGAAATAGAAATGTTTTTCACAATTAAACCGTACTAACATTTAAACTGTATACTTATGATAAACTGAATTATTTCAAATAGAACTGCTTTTGACATTGAAACTGTATTTACACTAAACTGAATTGTTATATATAACTTCTTGAATAGTTTGAAATAGAAATGTTTTTGACAATTAAACTGTGTACTTATGCTAAACTGAATTGGTTGAAATAGAACTGATTATTTACATAGAAATGGATTTGGTGTTAAATAACCTACAAAGGTTGATATGCCATAAAACCTACCAAACCAAACTGTCCTTATTGCCAATTCATATCCCTTCTCTAGTTAGTAGTAACCTCTGTTCGATACTCTCTCTCTCATTTTAACAACTATTTCAGTTCAACTTTGTTTTGCATCTATGCAGTGTCGAGTTGGCTGTCTTGGCCACAACTACCAATTTACGCTTCTGCTTGATTAGTTGAGACCAAAAAATGGTACTGTCTAGTTTCACAACACGTTCTTTGAGCTGTTCAACCCTTGGATCTGTGACCCTTTGGATTAGGCTTCTTACAGTGTCTCCTTCCTTCCTCATCAGTTACTTGTCCTCACCTGACGGAAACTGGGCTTTCTTGTATTAGTTTTATCAAAAATGCTACGTCTGCTCATTTACTTCTGGTGTAGAGTCCACTGTGCCTTCTATGTCCACTTTCAGTGACATTCTAGACAAAAGAAGGAAAAATGTTGATTCTGCTCAATTGGTTGGTTGGTTTCTTTGTTTAATGATATATCAACCTTTGTAGGTTATTCAATGCCAAAGCTATTCTCCTAGAAGAACAGCAGTGATGCTATTTAACCCATAGCTGGGAGGATAAGGGGGTTCATACCTTTCCCAAGTGAACGTAATAGCGTGTCTTTAGACCTGGTACAAGGTTTTAAGTATAGCACATCATGTGTATCATATAATTTAAAAACTTTTTTTAGTCAGGTTTGGTTTCTTTGTTTAATGGCATATCAACTCTTTGTAGGTTATTCAATGCCAAAGCTATTCTCCTAGAAGAACAGCAGTGATGCTATTTAACCCATAGCTGGGAGGATAAGGGGGTTCATACCTTTCCCAAGGGTATTTGCCCAAAAGTGAACGGAATAGCGCGACTGGAGTACGAACTCGCCTACTATGATTCCGTTGTCCATTGCTTTAACCATTACACTACGACGACACCCCCTGATTCTGCTCAAGAATGAATAAAGAATAAATATGTACAAATAACGAGAACATATTACATGAGCAAACTGTAACAGGAACGAAAGACAGAATGAACCGCCATTAGTGAGAATGGCTGTCCTCATCAGTCAAAGAGACCACGTTTGGTATATTTATGTAAAAAGGATGACCTGCATGAACACCTGCTTATAGGGGTCGGTATTTTTCGGTGGCTCAGTTTCTGGCATGAAAAAAAAAAACCTGTTGGGTGATCCCTGAAACTTAGTGAAGCAGAAGATTTTTTTTTTTCTAATTTAGAATATTTTTAGAACTTTATATCTAACAAGTGCTGGTGTCCTTTTGTCTGATCAATGTTGTGTTCAATCTCATTTTCGCAACTCTTATGTTGTTATTAACACAAATTTCTACAGCATCTTGCACTTAAGAAGATGGGAGATCTGTAGTATGGGCAACTGCTGGTCTTTCATATAACCATGACATGGCCTCTGGTGAAACACAGGTAGAGATTCATAGTTTCTTGAGACTTGTTGGTTGGTTATGTTTTATGGCATATCAACCATTATGGGTTATGCAATGCCAAATCCTGCTTATACATATATATTTGATATATGTAATTTGTAACTGGGCCATTGATCTAATAAGTAGAGTGTTTGCTTATGGTCTGGGAGACTGGGGTTCAATTCCATGTCAAGTCATACAAAAGACTCAAGAAATGGTACTTGATGCTGCCTTGCTTAACACTCAGCATTATAAGGTATGTTTCAAGAGTAAAGTGGAACAGTCCAGAGAATGGAGTAGCGCCCTCCCCTACATCTTGGTGTGGTAGCTATTGAAATGGGAGCCATCGCGTCACCCTCAACTTTATTTATAAACAAATAGTTTGTAGGTAATATTTTTAAATGAGCAAGAGCTTATTTGATTGCACACAGTTAAATGGGATTGCTATTTATTGTTTGCACATAGTTAAATGGTTTCAAGTTTGCTATTTAATAATAATTCTATTAAGTATTTTTTTTCTCAGAATTGTTTCAAACATTGCTATGTAATACTAATTGTTGAATTAAAAATCAATCATTTATTTGCAAATATTTAAATGGTTTCATGTATTGTAAATCATTAAATAAATCTGTCCCATAGAGGAGACCCTAACTGGTATTATCAATTCAGGTCAGAGTGGACCTGAGAGTAATGGCAATGAGGAGTTCTCCACATTCCCCACAGCTCAAGAACAGGAACCTAACACCAGATGGTTTTGTGTCATATCCAGAGCACTCATTGGTGGCAGGGGTGTCTTACTCTTCTGTAGAGATGTTTTCGCCAATGGTCCAGGAGACTGGGGTTCAATCCCAGATCATGTCATACCAAAGACTTTAAAAATGGTACTTGATACTTCCTTGCTTAACACTCAGCTATATAAGGTACGTATCAAGAGTAAAGTAGTGTAATTCCTGGGAAAGGAATAGCGTCTTCCCCTACACCTCGGTGTTGTAGCTATTGAAAAGGGAGCCTTATGGTTGCCAACTTTTTCACTTCACAGTCCCCACTCCAGTTGACTTGGCTGTCTTGAGACTGATACAACCCCCTCCTCACACATACACCTTATTAGCAATATATGTACGGAAACAGATCTTGTAAAAAAAAATCCACTGATATCCAAGTCAGCGGTCTTGTTATGTTTCTAAAAACTGCAATGCTGCACAAAACAATGTTGTATGAATTCATAATAGTATAAATAGATATGGGCTCCACTGGCAAATTTTAATGGTGACATCCACTCAAATGAAGGTGTGACACACTGCTAAATATTAGAAAAAAAAATACACTGTGTAAAATCTCCGGGGATTAGCAGCATCCGAGCATTTAATATTCTCCAAGATTAGCATTACTCCTTTTTTTGCCACATTCTATTCAAATACGAAACCATATTTGCATGAGATAAACTGGTGGGACACTTTGATCCCAGACGAAAGTCAAGTTGTTATTTCGATATCATTTCACAGAAATATCAATTTTTAAAAATCTCAAGTTTTTTTTTGGGGGGGGGGTTAAGTAAAGAACTAGTATATTCACTTTGGTTTTTCTAATTTTTTTTAACCAAACTCTACCTCAGTTTCATATTGGGAAACATGCTTTTGAAATTTCAGAGCTAAACATAAAGTACCCTGTGGGGTCATTATAAAATAACATAGATTGATTCATTTTAATGCTTTGTCAACTTGTCGTGGATTATTTTATGCACAGAATTTAAGGAATCACATTCATCGAATCTTTACAATTACATTATTTGTCCAGTTGTTTCTTTAGAGGTTTTTTTGGCACATAGTCCTATTAAATACAAATAATTTTTGTCCTCGGTCCTATTAAATACAAATGATTTTCAAACAGATCTATTTAACCTATACATGCGACCCTAACAGGTAGTCCAGGGAGTAATAGCAATAAAGATGTGCTTCACACTCTTCACATCTCATGTCACACCATCCGATGGAGTTTAGTGTCATACCCAGGAAAAACCCCTTTTTCGATGGGGTCCACAGTGTATACTGTAAAATTATTTAAACCCCAACAGGAATATTAGATCTGTGAATTTGTTTGGTCATTTCTAATTGTACAATGAACACAAAAGAAGGTTGTGTCCTTGGTATATCAGTAAATGTTATTTGATGGTGAGGCTCCAGTTCTGGAGATCTGAACTGTGTGAATTCACTTTTTCATTGCCATTGCTCTGGAGCCCAATTTTTTTGGTTCAAATTTTGTGTCAAATACATCTGTTTGAAAATTATTTGTATTAAATTGGAATACTTGAAACCATATAAACGTATTGCAAATAATTTGTATAAAGAATAGTGACTTGAAGTTATAATTGTTTGCTTTGAATTATTTTTAATTTTGAATAGTAACCTTATTTGAATCCATATAATTGTGAGCAAATTATTGGTGTTAGATAGGAATATTTAAAACCATGTGTGTAAAATTATTGGTGTTAGATAGGAATACTTAAAACCATGGGTGTAAAATTATTGGTGTTAGATAGGAATACTAGAAACTGTGTGTAAAATTATTGGTGTTAGACAGGAATACTTGAAACCATGTGTAAAATTATTGGTGTTAGACCGGAATACTTGAAACCATGTGTGTAAAATTATTTGTGTTAGATAGGAATACTTGAAACTATGTGTGTAAAATTATTGGTGTTAAATAGGAATACTTGAAACCGTGTGTAAAATTATTGGTTTTAGAAAGGAATACTTTGAACCGTGTGTAAAATTATTGATGTTAGATAGGAATACTTGAAACCATGTGTGTAAAATTATTGGTGTTAGATAGGAATACTTGAAACCATGTGTGTAAAATTATTGGTGTTAGATAGGAATACTTGAAACTATGTGTGTAAAATTATTGGTGTTAAATAGGAATACTTGAAACCGTGTGTAAAATTATTAGTGTTAGATAGGAATACTTGAAACTATGTGTGTAAAATTATTGGTGTTAGATAGGAATACTTGAAACTATGTGTGTAAAATTATTGGTGTTAAATAGGAATACTTGAAACCGTGTGTAAAACTATTGGTGTTTGATAGGAATACTTGAAACCATGTGTGTAAAATTATTTGTGTTAGATAGGAATACTTGAAACCATGTGTAAAATTATTGGTTTTAGAAAGGAATACTTTGAACCGTGTGTAAAATTATTGGTGTTAGATAGGAATACTTGAAACTATGTGTGTAAAATTATTGGTGTTAGAGAGGAGTACTTGAAACCATGTGTGTAAAATTATTGGTGTTAGATAGGAATACTTGAAACTATGTGTGTAAAATTATTAGTGTTAGATAGGAATACTTGAAACCATGTGTAAAATTATTGGTGTTAGACAGGAATACTTGAAACCATGTGCGTAAAATTATTGGTGTTAGATAGGAATACTTGAAACCATGTGTAAAATTATTGGTGTTAGATAGGAATACTTGAAACCATGTGTGTAAAATTATTGGTGTTAGATAGGAATACTTGAAACCATGTGTGTAAAATTATTGGTGTTAGATAGGAATACTTGAAACCATGTGTGTAAAATTATTGGTGTTAGATAGGAATACTTGAAACCATGTGTGTAAAATTATTGGTGTTAAATAGGAATACTTGAAACTATGTGTGTAAAATTATTAGTGTTAGATAGGAATACTTGAAACCATGTGTGTAAAATTATTGGTGTTAGATAGGAATACTTGAAACCATGTGTGTAAAATTATTGGTGTTAAATAGGAATACTTGAAACTATGTGTGTAAAATTATTAGTGTTAGATAGGAATACTTGAAACCATGTGTGTAAAATTATTGGTGTTAAATAGGAATACTTGAAACTATGTGTGTAAAATTATTGGTGTTAAATAGGAATACTTGAAACCGTGTGTAAAACTATTGGTGTTAGATAGGAATACTTGAAACCATGTGTGTAAATTATTGGTGTTAAATAGGAATACTTGAAACTATGTGTGTAAAATTATTGGTGTTAGATAGGAATACTTGAAACTATGTGTGTAAAATTATTGGTGTTAAATAGGAATACATGAAACCATGTGCGTAAAATTATTGGTGTTAGATAGGAATACTTGAAATTATGTGTGTAAAATTATTGGTATTAGATAAGAATACTTGAAATTATGTGTGTAAAATTATTGGTGTTAGATAGGAATACTTGAAATTATGTGTGTAAAATTATTGGTATTAGATAAGAATACTTGAAATTATGTGTGTAAAATTATTGGTGTTAGATAGGAATACTTGAAATTATGTGTGTAAAATTATTGGTATTAGATAAGAATACTTGAAATTATGTGTGTAAAATTATTGGTGTTAGATAGGAATAATTGATCCCATACAACTGTGTGCAAATTATTTGCATTGGGTAAGAATACTTGAAACTCTAATTGTTTTCAACTGATTATTAACGTTAATTACATGAAACTATGAGTAAAAGTGAAGTTGGCAACCTTAATTGAGGGTGACCCAAAGGCTCCCTTTTCAAAAGCTACTACACCTTGGTGTAGGGGTGGGTGCTTCTCCATTCCCTGGATTGCTCCACTTTACTCTTGATCTTTACTTTATAATGTTAAGCAAGGCGGCACGAAGTACCATTTTTTTGAGTCTTTGGTATGACTCAACCTGGGATTGAGCCAACTGAACCCTAGTCTCCCGAAATATAAATAGTTAGAGTAAACCATATCAGTTTTGCCAAAAAAGAAGAAAGAAAAACTGACTTCTTTATAGAATAAACTTATTAGATTTGTGTTCTTGTAAAATCAACCAATCTTTAGAAAAACATTCACATTTTCATTCTAATGACTTAGTTTACAACGTCTCTTTGTAATATTTCTACGATGCGCATCAGAAACTTTACCTTTAGGATTATTTCTATGAGGTGCATAGGATAAGTTTCCAGACTTTTTTCATGCTGGCTTCTTCCGAATTTCAAAAATGCAATCTGACACTTTAGAAGAATGATATGCAATAAAATAGTGTTTTAAACCTGAAAAAAAATGCCACAGAAACATATGGAATGCTTGAGACTGCTTTTTGACCATCTTGCATGAATCGAGTATGAGTTTTTGAGTGGCATAAGAGATTCAAGGAAGGCAGGGACTCTGTGAAGGATGATGAGGGGTGTGGGAGGAGTAAGGAAGTCAATACAGCAGAGTTGATTGGCTAAAGGGTTAGGGTTAGAGTTACTATGTTGAGGTTTTAAGGGAGTTCAGGAAGAGATTCCGTCAGAAAAGGCCAGCACTCTTCAAATCAGGTCAGTGGCATTTCCACCAGGACAGTGCACCAGTCCATGACTCCATCCTTGTCACAGACTATTTGACCAAGATGGGCATCAAGACAGCTCCTCAGCCTCCCAATAGTCCAGACCTTGCTCCCTGTGACTTATGGTTATTCCCTAAGCTCACAGGCTGTGGTTATGAGACAATTGAGGAGATGAATGAGGCTGTGATGAAGGTCATTGACATGCTCTCACAAGACGACTTCCATGGAGCCTTCCAGAAGTTGTTCGAACAGTACAAGAAGTGCATTGCAGCCAGAGGAGATTACTTCGAAGGGGACTAGAGTTTCATGAGTGTGCTATCAATAAAAGTGCCGACAACGAAAAAAGTCTGGAAACTTATTTAATGATCCTCGTATATGCAAAGTAAACCAAACTAAGTTTCTAAGTTTTCGGCATGCGGAAGGAAGCTTTGTGCCAATGAGTTGGTTTTCATAATAATAAAAATAATGATAATGAAATGGATTGTCCTATTGGATATCACGTGATACGACTTGGATAATACCAGTTGCTGCCTGAAAAAAATAAAAGCGCTCCACCACCAGGACCGCCACCATTATCCAATAATCATATAGGTTGCATTCTTTTTGTTTTATTGTGCAGCAGCTGAAGAAAGAAGGTTAGTGGGGTGGGAAGTGATAAATGCAGTCGACTGGTAATAAAACAAGAAAATCCCCCTTTCCCAAACAAATGATGGGAGGTGGGACATTGTGTAACAGTTTGAAATATAGCGTCATTTTAAGCTGGACTTGTTGTGTCTGTATTTAAGATAAGCTTATTACTGTATTTGGTCATATTATCCATGGATATTTTAAGCATGAAAATAATAAAAATTGGTTCGGTGTTGATTAGTTTGCTTTCCTTCTGCAACATTTGTTGGTTATTCAAACATAAATTTATTATATTTATAATATTAGGAATATAAATAATATATAATATAATAT
>CAUZXS010003313.1:0-15000 GCA_963585895.1 Sepioteuthis lessoniana
GGTAAGGCTTCTGTCCTGGATTTTGGAGTATGTGGTAAACCCCTTTATTATCATTACTATTAGGTCCACTTTAACAGGTAGTACCCATTAGGGTGCCATCTAGTTGCCAATCAGAATTGTTCAATCACTTACTAAGGATTATTATTACTAGTTATACCAACATACAGCTGTGTGCAAATTGTTTCTATTAGATATGAATACTTAATAAATAGAATTACAAATGTTAAATAGCGATACTTGAAACCATTTAACTGTGAACAAACAAATGATTAATATCAAATAGACTTATAAGAAATAGATAGCAATAGTTGAAACCATTTAACAAATGAGTAATATTAAATAGAATTATTAGTGTTGGATAGGAATACTTAAAACCAGTTTACAAATGGGCTATAATTAGTTTAAAAATAATTACCAACAAACTATTTGCTTACAGAAAAAAAAACTATATATATATAATGAAAAAATAGATTTGTAGTGAGTCTGACAGTATGATAGAACATGTGGAAAGTCGAATAAATCAAACACTTAACTCAAATATAGATGTGTGATATTTTGTTAAGTTAGCAAAATTTTATGATAATAATGAAAAGGGTTTTTTTTAGTTTTTACTAATAACCCCCCAAAAAAAACTAAAGGGTCCATATATATATATATATATATATATATATATATATATATATATATATATATGGACCCTTTACAGTTTTTTGTTTTCAGTTTTTCCTAATATATATATATGGGCATTTTAGTCTTTTCTTTTTGTTTTTAGTTTTTACAAATAAACCCTTTTCACTATTATCATGAAATTTTGCTTGCCTAACGAAATATCACACATCTATATATATATATATGATTAAGGAGAGAAAAAAAAGAGGATACAAATATACAGACTAAATGTGTATGTGTCTCTGTGTGTGTGTATAAATGTGTATCTGTGCTTATAAGATGAATGAAAGTGATCAGACAAAGAATATTTCTTTATAGTTATTTACTTTGTAATTCTTCTCAACTAGTTTTGACCTTAAGTCACTATTTTCATGAAGAAAAAGAATTTTTTAAAAATTTCTTAAGTAGCTTTTTAAAGAGTTGATATGGCATGTATTGGTAAAGTAGCATATCAATTCATTAAATTAAAAGAAGAGAAAATGATATATAAATAGATATAAACATATATGTATATATTTAGATAGATGGATAGATAGATAGATAGATAGATAGAGAGAGAGAGAGAGAGAGAGAGAGAGAGAGAGAGAGAGAAGGGAGATCGGCACAGATATATATATATATATATAGAGAGAGAGAGAGAAAGAAGGGAGATCGGCTCAGATATATATAGAGAGAGGAATAAGAAGCAAAATAGATGTTTACAAATATATTTATACACATCCAGAAAATATTCTAATTGATTAGTAATCAGCTTTTGCTTACCGAACCAAAATTATTAATTTACTGACAAAAATTACAGTGGACTTAAAATTTGGCTGAGTTTACAATTTATATAAGATAACCATTGGTATAATGACTGATATAGAAATTTAATGATAAATGCGTACTTACCTGATAAGCACCATCAGCATATTTCTGTCCACATTTTTCACCAGGATATGGTCCTCTTCTTGATCCCCTTGTATGTACTCTTGATAGTTCAGAGTCTCCCTTAGCACATCCAGAACCATCAGACCAATAGGTAGATTGCTGAGAAGAACAAGTAAAATTTCCATGTTCTGTGACACATTTACAAGGAACATTAACTCCATCCCTGTGGGAGGCATTCCTCCGATCCTTGCAGCGAATGATGCATATCGACATGGCTGCCGTGATTGACACTGACACGGTCACAGCCACCAGAACGATCACAATCATTAAAACAAGATGTATCCGTTTCTCACTTTTCATGTGTTTTTCATTCACAATCTTCAGTGTCTTGTTGCTCACCGTAAGTTTCAGAATCATATCAACTTTTGCAGACAGAACTGGGGTGCCACTATCTTTGACAATGAATTCTAGGTCATATGATCCAGCATCTTGTTGCGTAACCACCCGACTGAAAGACAGAAGCCCAGTGTAATGGTTTATATTAAACAACTGCTTGTCATTTCCAGCAGTTATCTCATACTTAAGAAACGCATTTTCACGACTGTCAATATCAGATGCTCTCAGAGTAGTGATATTATTTGTATGATGAGGATAATAAATAACATCCAGGCTGTAAGGATTAACACTGGGAAATGTAAAATATGGAGCGTTATCATTTTCATCTCGAACCTCAACTATCACATTTGCTGTATTGTTCAATGAAGGTATTCCATTGTCTTTTACGAAGACTTTAAACTTATAGACATCTTGAAATTCATGATCCAGAGACATAACTGTTGAGATCAATCCATCATCAGTGGTCTGGAATGGTAAGAACTTTTTATTGTTGGTCAACAGAGAATAAGTAAGCTGACCGCCAGCCCCTAAGTCAGGGTCTGTGGCATTAATTGAGCCAACAGGGAAATTAGACTTTTGATTCTCATCAATCCAAAATTTAAATATCTCTTCAGAAAATTGTGGTTTCTCATCATTAACATCCATTACTTTGATGGAAAATTTGCTCTCGCTATGTAAGGGAGGCGATCCTTTGTCTTGACAGTTAATCATAATGTCATGGTGATCTTCTGTTTCTCTATCCAATGGATTTTTTACAATTAGCTTGTACTCCTTGGTACCCAGACTCAGAAGTTGGAATTTTTCATGGTAGAGGTCACAGCTTACCTCTCCGTTTGGTCCAAAATCCGAGTCAGTGACCATCACATAGGCAATAAAGCTGCCGACACCAACATCCTCATAAATAGCTGCTGCATTCTCTGAAGATGCAGAAAGAAAATTTACATCAATGATTGGTGCATTATTTTGTTGGTTTATTAAATTGACCAGAACCATTGCAACTGAACTCAATGGAGGGCTGCCTCCATCCATTGCTTCAACATATAATTTATAAGTTAGTTTTTGCCCGGATGCAAATTTTTCATGTAAGAAAATCTCTCCTGTCATTGAATTCAATCTGAAATGAGCCTTGGCAATATTGGAAGTCTTGGAACTAAACTGGTAAGAAATCTGACTATTTTTTTCCAAGTCTGAATCCACAGCTGACAAAATGGCAACTGGAATTGTAACATCATGTTCATAACTAATGGAAACATTGTAGATGCTCTGGGAAAAGATGGGGGTGTTATCATTAACATCGGTAACAGATATGTGAACATCGAGAACACTTTGTTTGGGTGGTGATCCACCATCTTTAGCAATAACTTGAACTACATATGAATCTTGAACCTCTCTGTTCAGTCTTTCTTCTAAGACAATACTGAGTTTTGATATACCGTCCAGACTTTTAAAGACATCCAAACCAAATGGCTCGTTCATACTTTTTTCAAGCTGATAAGAGATTTGAGAGTTAAGGATCCCGACATCTTTGTCAATTGCGTTAGGTATGGATATCTTTGTCCCTGTTCCAACATCTTCATAAAATTGAATGTTGACCTGTTTCTCTGGGAACTCAGGTTGGTGATCGTTTACATCTTGTACAATCACTTTGACTTTTAGAATCTTCATGAAGGTCTTTGCCCGGCGGACAGCAACTTTGATTATCTGAAAACACTCCTTGTTGTTTACACAAAGAGATTCCGCATCCAGCGTTTGGGAAGTGTACAATTTACCTGATTTCTTTTCAACCCGAAACAACTGGATACTCTCCCCGAGTTGGCTGAATCGGATCAAGTCGCGGTCTTGTGTAGAGACACTGTCCATTAGGTGAGAATCGGCAGCGATGTCACCTATGAGAGTATTTGGACTTTTCCCTTCCTCCACATAGTAGGTGATGTCTACACACAGACACTGGTGTAGGACAGACAGCAGGACATATGCAGGTAAAAACATGTTCAGCCAACTCCTTTGTAGAGAACGAGAGTAAAATCCATTCAATCCATTAAGAGTATCACAAAT
Organism: Sepioteuthis lessoniana; assembly: GCA_963585895.1. Lineage (NCBI taxonomy): Eukaryota > Metazoa > Mollusca > Cephalopoda > Myopsida > Loliginidae > Sepioteuthis > Sepioteuthis lessoniana. The sequence continues at coordinate 3,991 of CAUZXS010003313.1, forward strand.
GTATCTGAAATAAGAATTAAAATTATATTTAAAATCAAATTGAAACAATGAATAATTCATTAATACAATATCTCAGAACAACTCATTTAGCATTATTCTCTAGCTGTCTTTGCCAAACCTTGCTCTCCAGAGCCCAAAGGTTCCTTAAGAGGTTGTTAGGTGTTGCACATGTTACAAGAAAGTCATTTTTTCTATCATTAAACATTTAGAGTGGAATCAGTGAACTGGGCAAACATTCAGCTTGTAGGGATTTTTTTGTTTACTTTACATTAGGATGAGTCTGTTTGCATTTCATACATTGCTAATACCCATGGAAAAAGTGCAAATATAACTATTCTCCCTTCAGCAATGGGCAAATAGTAGGATAGACTGTGATCTTTAAACTTGGTATAGCAACTAGTCTAGGAGAAGGTAAAGTCTGAGTTCAAACCTGTTAATTCTGCTTGTGTCACATCCTGCTCATGCAGAGGGGTTGGTAAACACACACACACACACACACACACACACACACATATATATATATATATATATATATATATTGAATAATATTCCACAAGAAAAAATATGTTCCTTGTTATCTTTTGTTTAGAAGAAAATTAACTTTTAAATAAAAATTTGTTTGCTTTGTACTTATTTATAGACCATACTTTACAAACCCAAAATATTTGGGAATGACAGGAATACATCATATAAAGAAACCAGTTATCATTTTGACAAATCCAGGCCTTTTTTCTGTTTTTATAAAAAAAAAAGAGTTTAAGCCAATGCTCACAATAAAAACTTCTAATGAAATAAAATTAACTTATTCATTAACCTATTTTCATAACTACAATCCATGATGATATTGATTCTTCTATTCAGGAAAGTGTGAAGATTTTAATTAGCATTTCATTGTTATCAACATAATATTGAAAACTTGGATCATTTAAAATGACAGTAAGCACCAACACAGATCCTAAGAATAAATATTCACTTACAAATTGGACTTGAAATTGCTTTATCCTCCAATTGATAGTAATTTAATGCATTGCTCTAATAACAATCCTATGATGATGTACTATTTTTTTAAGATTACTATTACCTACCTCTCTATCTCTCCCTCTCCCTCTGCCTCTCTTTATATATATATATATATATATATATATATATATATATATATATCTTTAAGAAAAAACAAAAACCAGTCACATTAGGATTATAAATTTATTTTCATCCAGTTATGGGTTTTTGATATAAATCAAAAACACTAAAAAAATTAACAGGACTTCTTCAGATCTTATGGATAAAATAATTCAGAATAGACACAGGAAAGGAGGGTGGGAGGGGATAGAAGAGGGGTGAAGAGTTTTTCTTCATTTAGCCTATGTCCGGTTTTTATCAAAAAAAAAAATAATACAAATAATGATATACGCAGACCCAGAAAAATTGTTCAATAAGAGATGTGAATTAATAGCTAGATGTAGACATAGGAATAAATTTAAACTATAGACAAATTATCACAGATAATCCTTAAATAAAAAAAACACAGGATTAAATTGAGATTTAAGTTAAATGAATAAAAATAAAATAAAATAAAAAAAGGAGAAGAAATCATATGATGTGTACATATTCTTCAATGGAGGGGTAACTGAATTAATAGGTACGAAAATAAAATTGAAATTAAAAATTTTAATTTTAGATTTTGAATTTAATTTAATATAAGTATTACTGTATCCTTACATAAAGTTATTAAAGAAAGTTATATTTATCTAAATTAGTATTAAATCTGGAGTTGCAAGTTGAAAAGTATTTAGAATTTAAAGAATAAAAATAAAAATAAAAAAATTTACTATAATTCCAACCGGTAATAAAATAAAAAAAATGGAAGTGGGCTAAATGAGAAAAAACTCTTTACCCATACGAAAAAAGTCTGGAAACTTATTTAATGATCCTCGTATGTATATATATATATATATATATATATATATATATATATATATATATATATATATATATAAGTGAAGTTGGTAACTGTAGTCGAGAGGGACCTGAAGGCTCCCTTTTCATTAGCTACAATACCAAGGTGTTGGAGAGGGTGCTACTCCTTTCCCTAGATTGCTCTACTCAATCCTCGATCTGTACTTTATAATGCTGCATGTTAAGTAAGGGGACATCAAGTACCATTTTTTGAGTCTTTGGTATGATTAGACCTGGGATTGAACCCCAGTTTCCCAGGCCATTGGTGAACACTCTATCCATTAGACCAAATAAGAATTCTAGTAAACATTGATGTACTTGGACTAATATCCTTATTATAACCCCAATTCTATGACTCAAGTATCCTCTGGCCTTCTTCAGCTGTATATTGTAGTCAGTAACCTTCTGTGAATTTTGAATCAAACACTTTATTCAGCATATGGGGATAGATCTGTAATGATAATTCCTTATCTTAGAAATTAAGATAAGAAATAATGTCACGTAATTTTGCTACCCTCATTCTATTTGGTTGGCTTATAAGACTAAGTTAAACCTGGTAAATACTAAAAAGGAAAATATTCTCATGGATTTATTTTTAAATCAATTCTATGAATACACACAAAGACTGTACATATATTTTAATTGCTACATGTCTATATTCATGGTTACAGAGTTTCAATGCTATAGAGTTTGGTAATAGATAATACCAAATACTATCTGTTTTTATTGTATGATGTTTCACAAGAGATAATAAAATCCTGGTATATTTATTTTAGAAGAAAATTAACTTTTTATAAAAATTTTTTAGGTGTGTACTAATTCATGGGTGATAATGTATCATATGAAGACACCAATAGAACAAATATTTTCTAACTAAATAAAAATAGTCCTTTTTTTTTTAATTGTGATTGAACTAGCAAAGAATGAGATTTGTTTTGTTCAGTCTATACTGATTTATTTATATAGGTGATATTAAACAGTTTATTGATCCTGCTAGAAGTTAAAGCCATTGATCCCTCATCCCTTCTGCCCTCAAATACCATGTTTGTGAACTCACAAAATTCACAAAAATATCACATATAAATCACATTCACATTTCGTTCTAAGGTGCAGACATCTTTATTTAAAGCTATTTCATCATTTCATTTCAAGGAACATGGTAAACAGTCACTATATGGATGTTAAGTATTACTATGTAATATAAATAATATGTATACAACTGTATGGATGTTAAGTATTACTATGTAACATAAATAATATGTATACAACTGTATGGATGTTAAGTATTACTATGTAACATAAATAATATGTATATAGCTCTATGGATGTTAAGTATTACTATGTAATATCTAGCTCCCTTACCATTTCACCATGAGCGGTGCCCGAAAGGTGAAATAGTAAGGGAGCTAGATTAGCAAATCATTGTAAGTGAGTTTGATTCCCCCTGGGTGCCACATACTTTTGGCCTTGTATCAAAACTAAGCTAAGCTTGGTAAATAAATATATTAAACCCTTTAATATAAGTTTCTTACATGATCTCTTTGAATGTGAAATATTCGCTAATATATATATATATATATATATATATATATATATATATATATATATATATATATATATATACAAGGTGTTTGAAAAGTAACTCCATATTTTGAAATGTTTATAATTGTAAAAATTGTAAAAATAAGAGTTAAGAAATAAATTCTAAAAATCTTAAATTAGGGGAATTGTTTTTCAATATATATATATATATATATATATATATATATATATATATATATATAATGTCATATCAATCTACTTGGTTTATTTAATGCCAAAGTCATCCTTGTAGAAGAATAGCAGTGATACTATTGAAGATATTGCTAGTGGGGGAGATAATAGGTTTCATCCCTTTCCCAAGGTTATCAGTCTGTAAGTGAAAGTAATAATAGTGACCCTAGAGTTCGACTCCTTTTTTACACACATACAAACACACACTACACACACACACACACACACACATACACACACACACACACACATATATATATATATATATATATATATAATTTTTGGGACTTCAGATTTACTGACTTTTTAAATAGTTAGCAAATGTTAAGTCCCAAAAAGTGTTAACTTTGAATTAAATCATTATTCCAAGATCTTAGTCCATAGATGACTAATAGTCAAGTCACACTGAAAATGTGAAATCACATAAGTTAAGCATTAATGCACCTACTCATTACTTAGATGGGTGACAGCTTAATTACAGTAGGTACTATCAGCAAACTCAGTTTTATGTGCCAGGTTAAGTAAGCTTAATAAATAGCAATTATAAGGTATAGTGAAATGGACACATCCATACAAAATGAAATTGATTAATTCATAACAGTTTTTTTAAATCCTTTTTCAGTTGGCTATGTCAGCTGAGGCTGTAAAATATGGCAACTGAACATCTGTAGTGTATGACAATAAACTATCTGGTGGTTAGACTCCAGTCCTGAAGATTGGGGAATTTGAAATACTCCTTCATTGCCATTACTCCTAGGTTTACTCTGTCCTGGAGTGATAGAACTTATTAGGGTCCCATGGATGGGTCTAACAGAACTATTCAATCATTTACTAAAGATTATTATTATCAGTTATTTGAAACCATACAGCTGTATACATATTATTCATATTACATAGTAATACTTAACATCCATACAGCTGTATACATATTATTCATATTACATAGTAATACTTAACATTACAATTAGTGTAAACTGGGTGTAATCAAAATCTATACTTACACTAAACTGAATTGTTTGAATTAGAACTGTTTAACTAAACTGAATTGCTTGAAATAGAAATGTTTTTGACAATTAAAGTGTGTTCTCATGCTAAACTGAATTGTTTGAAATAGAACTGACTATTTGTATAAAAATGGATTTGGCATTAAATAACCTACAAAGGTTGATATGCCATAAAAACCAACCAACCAACCAACCATTAATAAATATAATTACTAATGTTAACTAGCAATAATCAAAACCATCTGACTGTAAGCAAACAGATGATTAATTTAAATAGAATTATTAGAGTAAGATAGCAACACATAAGAGTTTTAACTGTGTGCAAACAAATAACTAATATCAAATAGAATTATTAGTGTAAAATAGCTATACTTGAAACTATTTACTGTATGCAAACAATTGATTGATATTGAATAGAATTTTTATTTTTAAATAATAGTACTTGCAACCATTTAATTGTGTGCAAACAAATGGGTGCTGGCCCATTTAAAAAATAATTTTGCCTACAAACTATTTGCTTATAAATCATATGTGTGTATTGAGCACTTTGATATGTGGTAAGGCAAAATTTAAACAAATGAAAACTACTACATAATGCCTTATAATTCCTAAGCTGATGTGATTCGCCTGCTGGCTGAGCGGTAAGATACGAAGTCTAACAAAAAGTTCAGTGGGTTTCAATCCTAACTTCAAGCATCCTATGTGTCTAGCCACACTGAAGAGTTGTGATACAACAAACAGTCTGTCTGTGGATGACAATATATATATATATACATATATAAATTAAATCGCAAGTCGGGACTAATTCTTTTTCTTTGTCACCGTGAACGCTGATAGATAGTAAATTAGTAAGTATATATATACACACACACATACACACGTATATATAAACTTTATATATATATATATATATATATATATATATATAAACAAGATTTGGCTTTAAATAATCCACAAAGGTTGATGATACGCAATAAAATACAACCAAGCCAACCAAAACATGTTTTTCAGTAATTTCCTCCGTTGTCATTTACTAAGCTCAGCTTTGTTTAGCACATGGCTAGAGGTGTAGAGCACTCAGTGAGACGTGAACTTGCCAAATATGGTTTGCTTGCTTAGCCTTTTAACCATCACATTATGCAAAGCATCCCTGTAAGTTCCTGTATTGACATCAACGTACTTGAAAGCATTACCAGTAACCATTGTAGTTTTCGTGTGTTGTTATCTCCCTTAGAAGCTACGACTGTCCCTCAACTTTTCATATAATTTTTGTTAATTTGAATTTTTAAAATATTTTTCTCTAAAAAAAGTTAAGAGTTAAGAACGAATTAAAACAAGTATATATATTTTAAAATAAAAACTTTCTGAATATACTCAACATCAAAGGTTTAATTCAATCAAGGTAAAAAAAATATTCCAAAATATCCACATTTTAATTTAAGAATAATTTACTAAGAAAGGTTTTTTGCAAAAAATACACTGTATTTCTCTGCATATAATTCACACATTTAGCATTAAAATAATTCTGTGGCAATATCACACAATTTCCTATTGACTGGTATTATGACTAGGGAGTGTTATCTCCAAAAGTTTAAAAATGACAGCTAATGAGCTTGGAAGGTTCACATTAAGCAGGAATTCCCCAAATATCTTTGTAAACCATGCATCTAATTTGCTGGGAAATTTGTTATATTTATATATATGTGTGTCTTCTTGTAATGATTCAGTAACAATGTCAAAGTAACGTGTGTGACCATTAGGTGCATGAACCATGGTCTTTGTGTTTTTTTGAGCATCATTATAGCATTAACAGTATACCTCGGTTGCAATATCACATCTACTGAAAGCCATTTCACCATTCATATTGGAAAATCATGGACTGCCATGGGAATTCCCTTTCCATTTTTTTTCTTTTTGTTTCAGAGTTTCACTGCTGTAAAGTTTGGTAGCAAATAATATTTAATTATCTCCGTTTGTGTTGTATAATTTTCCAGTAGAAATTTATAAAAATCCTGATATCTTTGCAAGAAAAGAATATGTTTTTCTTAAAAGAAATGGTAGAAGTAAATTTTTTGATGAGAAATGTTGCATATATGTGTCTATAACCCAACAAAAATAACACAATATAATAAGATTTTTTTACATTTAAAATACTCTTACTTTGAGAGTAGGGAAAAGTAATCTACAGCCTAATTTTCAACTAAATTTTGTATTCATGCTAAACATTATTTTTTAATAATCCAAATTCTCCTACATAGAGAACCCAATATACTCACGTTTCGTCTAGTTTTGATAAAAACTAAAATACTGAAGTTTAAGGCACAACAATGTTTACTCTCAAAAAATGAGGCTATATCTCTAACTTTTTGTTAATATTTTTCAGAAAAGAAAATCGAAGGAGATGAATTTGCTAGCAGCGAAATGAAAACGAAGTAGATGGGCAGATTACACAAAATCGATGATATTAAAATATGACCACAACTCTTATATTATACCAATATAAACATAAATGGTTCTTTTCTACATCAATATAAATGACATTCGGAGCAACGGAAGGGAGATAACTTGAATTTTTACCCCCATGTCAAATAGATTGACTTTCACTTTACGAAAGTGTTTTCCTCATGCTCACATACGCTGTCATTTTTTACTTTATTTTAGTTGATTTTTGGATAGGAAAAAAAAACACACTGAGACATGAAGGACCTGAGATACACTAATTGATTTCAACTTATTTAAATATAAAAGAACTAAGATAAATTTATAATATATATTGAAAAATAAAGGATACAGAAGTTTCATGATAACACAAAGACAATCATTTATTTTTAATTAACATCCAGATATGTATTTTTCATAGGATCTAGATGATTTGTTATAAGTGAGCCTATAATTCTTAGACTATTATGGAATCATCATACTGTCTGTAAATAAGTACAACCCTACCTATTTTTTTTAATAAAAACAACTCATATACCATTATCCTACAGTATCACCCATAAATAAGTACACTGCTAAAGTTTTTTTATATAAAAAGTAAATTTTCTTCAAAACCAAGATTTTATTGTTTCTAGTGGAACATTATACAACCAAGATGAATATTATTAGGTTCTATTCATTGCCAAACTCAGTTGCATTGAAAGTTTGAAAAGAAAAAGAAAATTGAATAAATATAAAAACAGGAATAATTTGGAGGGTTGCTATAGGCAAAATAGTACAGTAAGTTCTTTTGCCTTAGTAAAGCAACCAGTCTGGGAGAAAGAAAGTTCTGAATTTAAACTAGCTGTACTCTGCTTAAAAATTGACCTTGTGTCACATATTGTTTGGGTTTTAGTCAAAGAAATATTTAAGCTTTAAAAGCTTAAATATTTCTTTTTTTTCTATAAGCTTGAGACATTTTCATTGAAAAACATGATTCTCAGATTTTTATGGAATTAAATGAGAATTTTGAAGAAAACTACTATAAAATTATTTTGTATTTACTTATTCATGAATGTTGCCGTATATATTGAAAATAAATAATCCAAAGACTCAAATACAGTTAATGATATTTTAATTTACATTTGAAATAAAAGAAATATTTTAATTTACATTTGAAATATCTTAAATTTTAAAATTTTAATATTTTTAAATATTTTAATTCACATTTGAAATATTTTAATTTACATTTGAAATATAAAGAAGCCTATGATTCTCAGACTATTTTGGCTTTAAATGAGAGGCAATTCTGAATGACATATTAAATGTAGAGATCCTCACAATTTACTCATTCTTAAAGTAACTACTATTCAGATGTTTAAATTGAAAAAAAAAAAAAATCAATCAAGATATTAAAAATAGCATATTGTTATATGATTTTTGAAAAGCTAAAGTCAACTCTAAATTAATAGAGAAATATAAAAATCTTTTTATTTATTTATTAATCTATTTTTATTCCAGGATGAAGTATTATCAACCATTATAATTTTGACTGGTATTTTCTTCTATCTTTTTTATTTTCTTTTAAATATTTTTGTTGCTTTGTTTTTATCATTGCAACTCACTCAAGCTTATCTTTTATTGTTTCTTATCAGTGCTGTTTCCTTATTGACATAGATTGATGGCCCAAGTGAGTGGTGATAAAAAAACAACAAAGGAAATACTAGTCAAAATTAATAATAACAATTCATCAATATATACGAAAACTAATACAAGACAAATTTAATGGCTTTCATATATGTTGATATATTATTATTATTATTATTATTATTATTATTATTATTATTATTATTTGCATTATCATTTGCATTATTATTATCAATAATAATAATAATAATAATAATAATAATATTAAATTTGTCACTAATTGGCTTTTATATATATTGATATATTATTATTATTAATTTGGACTAGTATTTTCCTTCATATATATAGATATAATAATAATAATAATAATAATAATAATAATACAGAGTAAAATTGAAAGAAAATGTAAAGAAGGATAAGTACTTCAACCTTGCTAAGGAATTGAAAAAACCATGGAACTTGAAAGTGACAATTATACCAATTGTGATTGGCGCTCTTGGTATAGTCACCAAAGGTTTATAAAAGGAACTGGAGGAATACATTATTGAGAACAGCCAGAATACTGAGAAGAGTCCTGGAGACTTGAGGAGACTTACAGTTACTCAAAATTCACTGAAAGACCATCAGTGAAAGACCCTCTGCTAATGCTAATGTGAAAAACTCTCAAGGAGTAAATAATAATAATAATAATAATCATATATCAACATAGATGAAAGCCAATATTAGGCAAATTTAATAATAACAATAATGATAATAATATCTATATATCTGAAAGAAAATACAAGTCAAAATTAATAATAAATAATTACAATTACATTAGCCTAGTGAGTAGAGTGTCTGCCAATGGCTCGGCAGCCCAGGGTTCAATCCCAGGTCAAGTCATACCAAATACTCAAAAAATGGTACTTGATGCTGCTTTGCTTAAAACTCAGCATTATAAGGTATGTAGCAAGGGTAAAGTGGAGCAATCCAGGGAAAGGAGTAGCGCCCTTCCTGACACCTTGGTGTAGTAGCTATTGAAAAGGGAGCCTTTGGGGTGCCCTTGTCTATACATCATAAATAACTAATGTAAATTATTATTAATAATAATTTTGACTAATATTTTATATATAAACACACACACACACACACACACACACACATATATATATATATATATATATATATGAAGAAGATATTTGTTGAAATTAATAAAAATATGATCACTAGAATTATATTTATCTTTATAGCTGCTACTTTCTTTGAAGGCTTATTTCTTCATTCCTTCATTTTTGAATGAAGCATCGTCAACTATATTTTAAATTTTTACAAATATTTTCTTAATGATTTTATTTGTTTATTCTAATTACAATTCACTCAAGCTTACCCTTCATTATTTCTTATTCATGCTGCTTTCTCATGATTGTAGATTAACAACACAAGCAAATCCTGATGAAAAAGCAACTAAAAATCTTAAGAAGAAAGAAAATACAAGACAATATATATATATATATAATTATGAATGAAGGAATTGATATATTAAGTTAGAAATATCGAATTAACAAGTCATGGTAAATAGCGCGACCACTTGACCTAATGTGTCTTTTTTATAGGCATGTATTCCCTACAGTGGACACGGCCACTCCCGGGGTTACGTATTCTCAAGTCGGAGTTATGAGTCCTCGTAACATTAGCCTCATGGGCAGGAAATATAATTATAATTATGAATGGAGGAATTGATATATTAAGTTAGAAATTACCATGACAAGAAAATCCGGCACACACCTACACGTGACATACGGAGCACTGAACAGCTGTTTCGACCTTATTAGGTCTCATCAGCAGTGCACACCATGATCTCCACCACTGGAGATCGAACCAACAACCACAGTATGCAGAAGCTGAAACTCTACCACTGGGCCACTGGTTCATGCCACGTATAAGCGATACTGAATAAACAAGTCATGGTAAATTGTGCGACCACTTGACCTAGTGTGTCTTTTTTATAAGTACGTATTTTAAAGGTACGTAATATATATTATATATATTATATATATATATATTAGCAGCACCTCACAAAACAGTAGCTTTATGGCCACTTACCACCCATCATCTAACAAACTATCTAAGGAAGACAAACAAGACATGGGGGCCCTGCTGGAGAAATTTGGATGAACTCATAGGTAATGTTCTCTGAATGACTCCAACACATAGATGTGTCAGTGTTGGCTGA